>BLQM01000025.1:48047-63535 GCA_012489335.1 Triparma laevis f. inornata
GGGCGATGAGGGGGGCGAGAGGGGCGAGGGGGGGTCGGAAATTACGGACGCTGCGAGCGGGCAGAGTGGGGGGGGGGGTGGTCTCACCTAGCTGATCGCTTATTCGAAACATCGCCCTGGAGAAAAAGCGGCGGGTTAGATGGAAAATTGGGTGTTGCTGGCACGATAGGACGAAGCGCTTGAATTCGTCAAAGGGTTATGTTAAATATTTACTCACCAACACCGCCCTATCGCTCTTCTTTGACCTCAGGCGCATCTTCATCTGGTAGAGAAAGCGTTGGGAGGAGGAGGGGGTTAGTGCGGGCTCAGAAAGTGTCTTTTTTTACCCTCAAAAGATTGATATTTGGCGAAAGGGGGAAAGCAACGACTTTTGCTGAACAGGAGGCAATTATGGGGGCAATGAGGGAGCGATTCGCTGAATGGTTTATTCGCAGGTAGAGTTGGCGGTAATGAGTGGCTACTCCGCTAAGTGAAATCACTGTACCGGCCCAATATTTCACCCAAAATGCACCAAACTAAAATATCGTTGGTGTTTGTGCCGACCACTGTTCGAGACTCAAAACTCACCTCTTGTGCGGCGCTAATGATTTCTTATTCTACTACACGTGGCTTTATGATATTGGAGGAGAGGAAAAACTGTTCTAAGTTATGTTTCCGATACGGGGATCTGAAGGAGAATCGATTTGAGGAAGTCTCCCACCTAGTTTTGGGCTAGTTTTACTCAAAATCGCTTTCTCAGGTTTCATGTCCCTTGTATTTGTTTACTTTTCTTCACTCACTCCAAAATGAGCCAAACGGGCACAGGGACCACTTAAAAATAATCAGCCCGCTCCATACCTTCGGGCCCTGCCCGTCGCCAAACCCCCCGCGCATATCCGAGCGCCAACCCCGAAGCTTCAAAGCTCACAAGCGCCTGACCCCTGTCGAACGTTACACTACTCCTGACATGCCAAAAACCCACCACGCGTCGTGAAGCTAAAGTCGCATAATATTTTTCTTCAAAGAAACTATAATTCTACTTGCACTCCCCCCCCTCCCCCTCCCCCTCCCCTCCACTCCCGTCCCCTCCCCCCCCCTAACCCCTCCAACACACACACACACACGCACATTATAACTACTACTACTACTATTTACTATGACCCCCCTCACTCCCCCTCCCCACAGTTGAAGAACAGGGCTAGTCCCCTCTGCAACCAGAAATCAATCTTCTCTCCTCCTCCTGCAAACGAAACGCTGACCACAATCTTCTGTCTGTTTCCTATGTGCAGATAGACGGGGAGCGTAATCACCCCCCCTGAGCCCCCATCCCCTCCCTCCTCGCCCCTCTTGACCCACTGGAACTTGCAGATTCCAAGGTTGTCCACTAAGTTGTCACTCGTTTTCACCTCTCCTCCGCCGACCTCCAACCTTCCCCCCTCCATTCCGAGCCCTTCAATGCCGAAGCCGCCTCCTCCCCCCCCCCACACTCAAAACCAGCTCCAGCTCGTCAATACTACTATTCCCCGTCCTCGCGACGAACTGTCTCGTCGCCGTAATAAAACTACCAGCGTTGAACAAGCCGCCGACCCAGAAATTCACCCCATCCAAACCCTCCCCCCCCCCTCCAATGAATTCATTGATTTGCTCGATCCTCTTGACGAAGTTCTTGACCCACTTGTCCGCGAACCCCGAATGGCCGCCTCCCTCGAACAGCTTCCCCCACTCCTTCGGGGTCACGCCCGCCCCAATACTGTCCACCAAGCTCTTGACCTTCTGGCTCAGTTTTTTTCCGCCCTGGCAGTACACGCTGAGCTCGTTCAAATCCGCCATCACGCTTCTCAAGTACTCTACTCCGATCAAAATCTCTCTCGCAATGCAGCGCTGCAAGCTGTCGAACTCGGCACTCGGCCCCGCCGCCCAGCCCCCAGCCCCCAGCTCCTCCACGAACTTCTCCAGCTGCTCGATCCAGTCTTCCACCGCCTCAGCTGTGACCTCGACCTTCTCCATGACACTACTCGTCGTCCTGCCCCTGCCCACCATCGAACTCCTCCTTCCAGTTCTAGTAACCCCCCCTCCCAGCAACATGACCTTGCCCATCACAGAACCCCCGCGCACCTTCAAGCGTCCCAATTCCGCAGCCCCGCTCAAACCCAGCCACTCCAAGTCCGTCACATCCGGCAGCTCGCCCACCCATTTCATGAAGTCGGCCCTGCTCTTCCCCTCCGGTAAACACAACAAAGTCTTCCCCCCGACTCCCTTCACCAAAGGGAAATCAACGTCGAAAGTCTCCTTCACTAAAGCGCCCTCTAAGAAGCTATCTAAAACCCTCTGATCGTACCCATTGTCGATTCTTCCTCCAAAGACACTCACGCCCAAGATCTCCTTCAAAGCGTCCCACGGCACCACGTCCGGCGCCATGTGCGCCTTCCCGCTTGCGACCCTCTCTACCCACGCGTCCACCACATCCAGTGCGTTCAAAGCGTCCGCCTCACTGAACTCGTACTTTTTACTCCACCCCGTCGGCGCGTACCTCAACCTCTCCTGAATGATGGCGTACACCCACGATACCAGCATGTAAAGCCTGCCCTTCTCAACCGGCTTCTTCTCGAACCTGCTCTCGTCGATACCTGCGACGAGCGTAGCGAGGAGCGGAGGAGCGAAGCGACGAGTTAGTATAATAACTTACTTCTGGTATCGTTACTCGCGTAAATATCGTACTCCCAGCTGGTCGCTTCGCTCCTCGCTGGGCTTCGTCCTCTAAACACACTCACCTCCGAAGAACCTAGTAACAGACGCCTTCAAACCGAACGGAGCCTCGCAAACGAAAACGTCGCTGATTTTCACCAAACTCAAAGGCAAAACTTCCCCAGCCACCTCCTCTCGCATTTCGCAAGTCAAGAAGAGCCTGAAATCGGCGTGATACTTCATGGAAAACAGCCTCTTCTCCAAGCTCATGAGCCAATCCCTCGAGCATAAATGCAAGTTCTTCAAAATCACCCAGGTTCCGCTCTTCGCCGCCGCCGCAATATGCTGCACAGCAATATCATACCCTTCGTCGTTTCCCATGGCAATACTAGCCAGCTTCTTGCTCGTGTTGTCGGCCAAGGTCTGGACCTTTCTACTAACATCGTACCCCGGCGCCGAACACTGTGACGGGCGTAGCAAGTCGCGTGAAAGTTGGCGTTTATGAGTTAGAATTGCGTAGCGAAGAAAGTTGTTTACGTTTTTAGCCTAAAGCTACCAGCGTAGACAAATTACGACCGTAATCGTCGCTTCGCTCCTCTCTGGGCTTCGTCCTCGTAGGGCCTCACCAGCAATATGGGGTTCTTCGCTTTCACCTCCTCCTCGACAATTTCCTTGAAGTGGTTTAAGCCCTTCCCGTGCCAACCCTCTTCCTTCCCAAAAATGCTGTCCGCAAAAGCGATGCCGTTGCCCATGAAACTCTCCAACGTCTTTCCCTCCTGCTCCAAGTTGAATTCCCCGCCAATTAGCATCGCCATCCGAATCCCAAACGCTAGCTTGTCCTGTCCAAACAACCCCCTCGCGACCCTGCCCATGATTTCCATGAACAGTTTGAATTTCAATTCGGTGTGCCTCTCAACCCCAGTCTTCTCCGTGGCCAGCTCCAGCACGTGCTCTAAAACCTCAATGAACAGTTCCAAACTGAACTGGTAAAAGCTGTTCAACGCCACGAGTCCCTGCGACGAGCGTAGCGAGTCACATGAAGATTGTTGTTGACGTGTTAGAATTGCGCAGCGATGAAAGCGGTGTCCACGCTGTCGCTTAAGCTAGCCGCAAAGCTAAATTACGACCTCGCATTCCCAGCTCGTCGCTTAGCGACGAAGCGTCTACCTACACATCCTCGCTTCGCTCTGAGACCTCGCTTCGCTAAACTACGACCTCGAATATCGCTCCTCGTTGTCGTCGCTCAGCCACGAAGCGTCTGCCTACACATCCTCGCTTCGCTAAATTACGACCATAACTACCACATTCCCTGCTCGTCGCTTCGCTCCTCGATGCCTCGTACCTCAATGACGAAATACAAGGTACTGATACTTTCACTAATATCGTCGTACTCTCCGATGGCGCGCTCCATCTCACTCATGACGATTTCGCCCTCCACAATAGCTTCCTCCACAATCTTCCCCTCGGTCTTGATCTGTTCCATGCTCTTAATAACAGAATTGTCGTCCAAAATAGAACCCTGAACACTAGAAATCTTGGCCAGAAGCTGGTCCTCTAACTCCCTCAACTTGACATTCTGCTCTCCCTTCAACTTCATCATGTTCGCCCTTTTCCCCTCCATCTCCGGCTTCTCTTTCCTCAAGAGCATACTCAATGCCTGGCTCTGAAGACTCGCCGGAGTAATAGTGAAATTCACTAAAGTAACACGGCTGCACAAATCGGGGGTCAGCTTCACAGCTGCATTCCTAGTAGACAAAATGATCATGAATTTCGGAGAATAATCAATGTCCTCCGACCCCAACCTGACCAAAGTACGCCCTCCCGTGCGCATCAACTCCTTGTTCAAAATAGGATTCAGAATGGGATCGATTGCCTCGACGTCCTGAACGAGCAAGATGGTTCCGAAACGAATCGCGCTCGCCAACGTCTTCATGAAACCACCGTCCAAGAAACTCGTCTTGGCGATCTGCGACGAGCGTAGCGAGGAGCGGAGGGGCAAAGATAGCCGTGTTAGAGAATTGTGTAGCAACGAAAGTGCTGGAGCATTCAGACTAAAGCTAAGTCGCTTCACATTGTTACTCCCTTAAATTGCCGTGTTCCCAGTTCGTCGCTTCGCTCCTCGCTCCGTTCTTCGCTCCGTTCTTCGCTCGGTTCTCACCTTCCTCTCCGCGAACTTCTTCATCAAGAAGCTCGTCGCCTGGCCCGAGGGATCTATCACCAAAGGGAACCTGTTGTACCTCTCCAAGATGATGGCGTTCTCCACGCACAAATCATCTTTCGGCAAACCTAACCCCTCCCACGCCAACCTATCACTCCCCCTGCTCAAGTACTCGATCAAACTCCTTGACTCCCTCAAGAATTCGAAGACGACGCTGCTCTCCTCCAAGAAGCCCTTCCAACTACTCATCAAAGTCTCCCTCCTCTTGTGATCAAAGAATCCACCGTACGTCAAAAAACTAGCACACAACAAGGCATCGCCCACCAAACTCTTCAATTGCTCGGCAAACTGCGACGAGCGAAGCGAGTCGCATGAGGATTGGCGTTGTCGAATTAGAATTGGATGAGGGTGAAAGCGGCTTGTGCGTTTAGACTAAGGCTACTAGCGTACTAGCGCAGATGAATTTTGACCGAGATTATCGTGTTCCCAACTCGTCTCTTCGCTCCTCGCTGCGACTCACCTGGCCAGAACTGCCCTCCCATCGGTTGCTCTCCACCGCCAAGCTCCCAATCAAGTTTTCGGCCCTGTCCACCTTTTCCTTCACTCTCTCCATCTCGCCCTTGATAATCTCCACGTTTCTAATCAAATCGGCGTAGTCCGCTTTCAGCCGCTGAATGCGTCCCTCCAGCACAGTGACCTCCTTGTCCAACTCCTCCTTCTTTATCATGGCCTCCTTGGCGTCGGTTTGGAGCTGCTGCACTTCCGCCCGCAGCGGCTCGACCTTGTTGAAAATCTCACTGTAGCTGATCTGTGCGACGAGCGTAGCGAGGAGCGGAGGAGCGAAGCGACGACAAGTTAGTTTAGAATATTCTTAATGCTCGTCGCTTCGCTCCTCATGGAGTCCTCATGGAGAATCGTTACGGCCATAAATGTTCTACTCCCAGCTCGTCGCTTCGCTCCTCGCAGTTGCGCCTCGCCTCACCTGACTGTTGACCCACTTGAACAGCGGTCCGCACGCCTTGCTACTCCTATTCACAGTGTCCTCATTCAAGGTCTCGATACTCAAGTACCTCTCCTTCACGATCTTTATCTGCTTCTCCCCCAGCTTGTCCAAATCAAACTCCAAGATGTTGGCGATGAAATCAGGCTTCTGGAGCATCTTCCTGACGTCGCCCCATTCGATTTTCTTCTCACCCATCATCACAGCGACGGCCTCTAAAGTCAACCTGACATTCTCGGGCGGGCGCGCAAGCGCCCTAATCTCGTCGAGCTGCGACGAGCGAAGCGAGTCGCATTAAGATTGGCGTTAACGAGTTAGAATTGCGTAGCGGTGATACTGGCATCGATATCTAGACTGGAGCTTCTAGCGCAGTCGAATAACGAACGGAATTAATGCGTTCCCAGCTCGTCGCTTCGCTCCTCGCTGCGTCTCACCTGCTTTTTCTGGATGCTCTTGACACTCTGCTGGGCGCTAATCAACGCCGGCTCTGCGCTCGCCAATTCGTCGTTCGCCTCCTTTTGCCTCTCCGTAATCTTCGTCTGTTGCTGGCCGACTTCCTCGTTCATCCTGGCCGCCTCTACTTTCTGCTTCTCGGCGATGTTCTGGTCAGCAATCATTTGCTGGAGCTTGTCGTTGGCCTCAACCTCCTTGCTCCTCAATTCCGTCTCCTTCGCTCCGAGCCTGCGACGAGCGTAGCGAGGAGCATTAGCGTAGCGAGGAGCGAAGCGACGAGTTAGTTTATAATGTTCTTAATGCTCGTCGCTTCGCTCCTCACGCCACCTCACCCCTCCTTCAATTCCGCCACCTGCTTCTGGGTTTCCCTGAGCTTGTCCAATCCGATGTTGATGTGAAGCTGCTGTTCCTGCAACCCTCCTCTCTTCTCTTCGCAAATGCTCACAAAGTTGCTAATCAAATCCAAAAAATCTCGCGGGCTCACGTAGTTCTTGCACAATGCAATCTTGTTATTCTCCTCGCAGATGGTCTTTGTCCTCTCGTGGATGTTGACCATGCTCGCGACGACGGCCTGTCGCAAACTTCCCTGGCCTCCAGCATCTTTGATTTCCTCCTTGAACACTGCAGCCGCGACGCCTAAACCCCCCTCCTCTCCGCTCCCTCCGCTCCACTCACTCTCCTCCCCCATTTCCAAAGTGCTCGTGAACTGCTTTCCGACCTGGCCCAGCGCGGTCTGCCCCCAAGTTCCGAACCAATCGACCACGCAGCGGTTGAACAGCGCGGGACTAGTAGTAGACCTATTGCTGAAGTCCTCCCCCGTGGGGTTCATAGTGAAGACGACGTGGAGGTTCCTCTGGACGTTCTTGGTGAACTTGGCCCAAAGCTCCTCATCCCCGTCCCCAACGGAGCCCGCGCCTTTGAGTGCAGACATCAAAGAAATGAGATCGTCGCCCTCGAACAATCCGGGCACCTCTCCACTAGCCAGAAGCGCATTCATGGCCTCCAAGAAACCGCTGTCTAAAGCGTTGCTCTCGTCGAAAATGAAACAGATCTTCTCGCCGCTGACTCCCACGCGTCGCATAATTTCGCGCAAATCCTCGTTGAAATCTCCGATGGTGTACTTGCTGTGGGCTTTGATCTGGAAGATGCTGAGCCCGTTCATCCAGCTGACGAACTTACTCAAGACCGTCTTGCCCGCTCCGCTGTCTCCCACCAGCAAACAGTGGCCCATGGGCTGCTTCAGAACGCGGTCGATCCTGCGACGAGAGTAGTGACGAGCATTGACGTGTTAGAATCAAGTGAAATAGACAAGCTTTCTCGTCGCTTCGTTCCTCATGGAGACTCATTGCGACAGTAATTATCGTATTCCCAGCTCGTCGCTTCGCTCCTCGCTGCTTCTCACCTCACAACGTGCTCCATCACCTCGTCGAAGACGACGAGGGGCACGCTCAGCTCCTCCTCGTAGAAGACCTTCAAGCGCGCGCTCATGAAGGTCCTCAAATCTTCCCTGCTCACGGAGCTGTAAGTCTTAGTGAGCCAAGTCGAGTACATGATGGGCCTCTCCAAAACCGCCGGGTCGAGGCTCGGGAACTTCTCGTTCAGGATCTCATCGATCTTGTCGGAGCACCTGCAAAACGTAGCGAGGAGCGAAGCGACGAGTTAGTTTATATTGGTCTTGATGCGAGGAGAGAGCGACACATCCTCGTCGCATCGCTCCTCGTTGTCTCGCACCAGTAGCGCTCCTCGTCGTTCGTCAGCCTGTCGCTGAAGAGCCTCAGAGCCTCGTGGGCAATCAGCCTCACGAACTCTGCGACGAGAGTAGCGAGTCGCGTGAAGATTGGTGTGAGTTAGTTTAGAATACTCTTAATCCTCGTCGCTTCGCTCCTCATGGATCCTCATAACACACGGAATTAACGCATTCCCAGCTCGTCGCTTCGCTCCTCGTTGTCACTCACCTCCCCTACCCAAAGCATCTAAGCCCTTAACAGATTCGTAGATCGCCCTCATCCACCTGCTGAGCTCACGGGGAGAGTAGAAGTACTGGGGTTTGATGTCGACCGTGAATTTCTTCTGGTTCTCCAAATAGATCTCCACCATTGCCTCCGTAAGCGGTATGACTTCCTCCCTTAAATTAGGAAACAGCTTGAGCGTTCCGCCGTTGAAGGTGCTGTAAATTTGCATGAGGCTGTCCCTACTAGGAAAGTCGACGAGCAGCACGGGCGCGTGACGCATGAACCTGTTGGTCATCTGTACCCTACCGGCGTCCGTCGGGGGGTTGCACGCACCAACGAACTGGATCCTATTCAATTTAATCCAAACGTTGTCGGCCCTCCAGAAGCCTCCCTGCTCAGTCAAAAGCCTCATGAACGAAATAACTCTCTGGGTGCCGTACACGTCGTTCACGGGCAAGTTGATCTCGTCACAGAAAATCACCAACCACTTGCCGATCCCGATGTTTTCCGTTGGCTGCGACGAGCGTAGCGACGAGCATTAGTGAGTTGATGAAGATCGTTGCTAAGGTGTTAGATAAGCGTAGCGATGAAAGCGGTGTTTATGGTTACTCGCTCGAATATCGCGATCCCATCTTGTCGCCTCGCTACTCGTTGCTACGCACCTGCAGAACGATTCCTTTGGGAGTGCGAACGTACTCGCAGTACTGGGAGAACGTCTTCAAGATGAGGTCCGGGGTGGTTCCGGAGGAGAAGTTCAGGGAAGCCAAAAAGACGTCCGGGATATTCCTCAAAGTCGAGGTGAGCGTCATGGTCTTTCCTGATCCCGGGGGACCGCAAAGGATCATCGGCTTCCTGGTGTTGATGAAGGAAATTAAAACGTCAACGTGCCTCACTGTGTCATTGGTGGTGATGACGAGATCAGTCGCGGTGACCTTGTTGCTCTCGATCTCCATTTTGGGGACGCTCTCGGACCAGGCCTCCCAATCCCCGTCCTTGACCCTTGGCCTGAAGGCGATCAAGCCGTCGTCTTCGCCGCCTGCCGGCAGCGTGCAGTCGATGGCCATGGAGAGCCTGCGACGAGCGTAGCGAGTCGCATGAAGATGAAGTTGACGGGTTAGAATTAAGTTACGATTGTAAAGTCTCGGGTTGGAATTGTGCGGGTAACGTTCGGGGTGCTGAGGCTCAGCTAAATTGTAACGTCAAATACTGAACTCCCAGCTCGTCGCTTCGCTCCTCGCTGGGCTTCGTCCTCGTGGTGGCTCACCTCTCGCCGAACGCCTTGCGCTCGGACCATGCGCATGAGCCCGCGAAGGCCCACTGCATCGAGTAGAGGAGCCACTTCTTGGCAAAGTTGTTCATGTGATCGCCCTGCATGGGGAAGTCGATGTGGTTCTCGTCGTATTCTATGGCTAGGTTGACGCCCCTCTGCAGTAAAGCCTCGAGAGTTGTGAGCAGCCTGCCCCTGGAGGGATTCATGATGTGCTTGACCTCCAAGCCCGCGTTCAGCATGTCCGCGACAACCGGCGGGGTGCCGTCCTCGGAGACGAAGTAGGGCTTTATGGCGGCCACGAAGGCCAGCTGGGTCGCGCTGAAGGAGTCGGTCTCGTCCTTCTTCTCCTCTCCTCCCTCCTTGGCCTTGTCCGTCTCCACGTGGTCCCCGAGTTTCATAATCGTGTTCTTGAGCATCATCTCAAGCGACACGGTTTCCTCGGAGAACCAGACCATACCGCAACGACTGACGGTGGCGGGAGTCGCCTCCCTCAAACTGTCCACCTCTAGGACAATCTTGACGTTGTCGGGGAGGCTGAGGCGCTCACCACTCGGAAGAGTGAGGAGCTTGTTGTCGTCGAGCACGGAGTTCAAGTTCTCGGCCCACTCCGGATCGACGTCGCCGTCGAACAGGATCCAGTGGCGCTTCGTACTCTCTCCACGCTGGTTGGCGATGATCGTCCTGAGCGTGTGGGTGAACACTCCGTCGGTCCACTCCATGGTGGTCGCGTCGAGGCTGCGACGAGCGTAGCGAGTCGCATGAAATTCGGCGTTAATTTGTTAGAAATGCGTGGCGATGATAGTAATGGCACTGTTGCGTTTGAAGCTACTAGCGCAAACAATACGATCGTAAATATCGTACTCCCAGCTCGTCGCCTCGCTCCTCGCAGTGCCTCACCTGCCGTACAGGGCCTCCTTCGAAAACGACTTGGGATCTATCAAGTAGCACTCTCCCTTGACGCCGTCCACGAGCTCCATGGCGCTCAGAAGACTGCGCCAGGCGGTCGTCTTGCCACTCCCGCTCGGACCTACGCACATGACACCGTGCCTGAAGCCCAAAACCTGCTTCAGCTGGAGGATCTTCTCCGTCCAAGTCTCGTTCGGGACGAGCATGGAGGATGCCGTCACCTTCATGAGGGCGGCGAGGAGTAGCTCGTCGTCCATGTTCTTGATCTCAGAACCGGGGAAAACCGCCTTGAGCAGGCTCGTAAAGAGTGGGACGTCGTCGGCCACTAGCTTGGGCACCACATTGTTGCAGGTGCCCTGAATCAGCACGTCCTTCTCGATGGCGGCCATCTCCTCGGCGCCCTCAACCTTGATGTTGCCGCTGGTTAGGGCCCTGCGCTTCAGCCCTCCGGCGCTGACGAGAAGCGTCTTGAGCGCGCGAAGTCCAAAGTCGTAGTGGGACTGAATGCTCAGCTGCTCCTCGCAGAGCTGGAACAGCAGCACCACCTTGCCGGAGAGTACCTCTGCCGAGACGATGCCCTGGCTGAAGAGCATCACCTGGGCAATGAGCTTGCGGTCGGGGATGACCATGGCAACAGCTCTGAAGAGTTGCTTGAGATTGTCGGGCATGTTGGACCTTCCGGCGTAGCCGGGGTTCATCGTTACGAAAATTCCAACGTCGTTGTGCAGCTTCACCTGGCGGCCGCTCAGCTCGATGACCTTGGAATGGGCCATGAGGCCTCGCTGGATCGTGAGGATCTGCTGACTCACCGCAGAGAGAATCCTCTCCTCGAGACGGTTGAACTCGTCGAAGCAACCCCAGGCGCCGACCTGGCAGAGACCGGAGAAGAGGCGACCCATGGCGTTGAAGTCGAAGGCTTCGTCGCAGTTGAACACGAGTACGAAGCGGCCGAGCTGGGCACCGAGGGCCTTGACGGACTCGGTCTTTCCCGTACCGGCGGGGCCGAAGGGATTTCCACCCATTCGGAAGTGCAGGGCTTGGGTGAGGGTGAGGTAGCACCGGTCCGTCAGCGGCGTCTGCACGAGCCTGCGACAAGCGTAGCGAGTCGCGTGAAAGTTGGCGTTAATTTGTTAGAAATTGCGTGACGATGATAGTGGTATCGCTGCTGCGTTTGAAGCTACTAGCTCAGACAAACTACGACCGTGAATTCGTACTCCCAGCTCGTCGCTTTGCTCCTCGCAGTGCCTCACCTATCCCCGATTCCTAAGTATTCGAAACCGTAGTAGAAGGACGCATTGGAGATTTGAATTTGAAGCTTTTCCAGCAGGTTCTTGTTGTCGGGGCTGTAGTTGTAGCGCATGTGGTAGAGCCACTTGAAGTCCGTGGGACTCTCGACCTTTTGCTTGTGGAGCTCGCGGGTGACGTCTCTCTGGTGGACCTGCTCGGTGATGAGTTGCTCGAACTTCTTCCTCGTCTGCGAGTCCAGGTCGTTCAGAACGGTTGTAGCCATGAGCTGCAGCTTCGCGTTGAGGGTGGTTTCGAAGGGCTTGAGGTCCCCAGCCTTGATGAGGATGCCCTCGATGCCCATGGACCAGGAGATCAAGGACGCGAGGATCGTGATCTGGGCGGGGAATTCCGAGGCCCACGCTATGAAACTTTCCTGCTGGTCTTTCTGCTCCAGCGAGAGAGAGAGCTTTGACTGTTTTGCTACTGCTTTCTCGAGCGTGGCGGCGAGCGTCTCCTTCATGGAGGTCTCGATCACCGCCAGCCAGCTCTTGACGGGGGCCTTCTCCACGACATTGATCTTCTCGATCAGAGCTATGCTCTCTCCATCCTTGCTGGTCATGTCCGTGAAGACCAGGAGGTTGGGCTTTTTGGTAGATTCCACATCTTCCCACTTCATGGTCTTGATTGACGCGAACATCTTGCCGAGGTGCGGCATGACCTTCATGGGCTCGTTGCTGTTGCCAATGATCTCGAGGAGATCCTCGTCACCGACGAAGTAGAAACGAGAGAAGGCCTCCCTCTGCTTGGCGAGGTATTCGCCGAGGGCCTTCTGGATCTTGGTCATGAGGGCCTCGAGCCTCTCCAGCTGCTTCTGGAGGCCTTCGATCTGAAGAACCTCAATGATGTTGGGTTTCTGGTGGATCTTCCTCATGAGCTGCGTAAAGTCAGTGTCCACCGACTTGAACTTGGTGTATTCAGAGGGGAGCTGAGCCTTGATGTCCGCGCTGCCGAAAAAGATGGACTCGAGGTACACCCAGCGGCGCTGCACGTCGACCCACGAGTCGAAGATTTGCATGAGGCGCGTCAGCTTGTCCTCCCACGACACGGACTCGTCCTGGAATTCCTGGACCGATTTGAAGTACGGGGACTGTTTCATGGAGGAGAGACTGCTCATGTGCTCCTCGAGCTGCGACGAGCGAAGCGAGTCGCGTGAAGATTGGAGTTGACGAGTTAGAATTGAGTGGCGATGATAGTGGTGTCGATATCTAGATTGGAGCTACTAGCGCAACCGAATAACTAACGGAATTAACTCGTTCTCAGCTGGTCTCTTCGCTCCTCGCAGTTCCTCACCTTTGCGAACAATATGTCCCAGCCCTTAATGAGCCTGACGCGGTTTTGGTAAAGCACCAACTCGATCTGGCAGCCGTGCCAGTAGTCCTTGACCTGGCGCAGGAACTCCTCGAGCGCCATCTCTCCCTGGGCAACGAGCAAGAATTCGCTCACGTCCTTCTTCTTCTTGATAATCCCAGCGCCGAAGAGGTGGTTCAGGGTGAGCTCCGCCATGCTGACCCGGAGGTTGAGGCGCTTGAGAATATTCTTCCAGTGCCTGTCCTTGAGGGCGTCCGTCTTGAGCTCGGTAAGCAAGCTGTGGTTCGAGGCGTAGCTCTTGATTTTCTCGTACAAGTGTGTGTAGATGTCATACTGGCGAACCTTGGAGGACAGTTTGCGGAGGAGCTCGAGGAGCCCGTCCAGCGACTTCCTGACGTTACGAGGAGCTACCTGAACCCACGGTGTGTCCATGACTTCGTCGAGTTTCTCGTGGATGGGCGATATCTCCGTCCACACTTCGCGCAAGTCCTCGAGCTCGGAGTAGAGGGGCTCGAGCTGGTTTTCTCCAGACGGGTCGAGGTCGAGCGCCGCCTTGGCCTTGGACAGCTGGTTGAAGTCCGTAATTGTCTTTGTGATTTTCATGTCGTACTGGGCCAGCATCTCCATGGCGGGGGTGGGTTTAATGTCTCCCGAGAGCGGCTTCTGCTTCTCCCAGGTCTCGGACAAGTCCACGACCCTCTTGGCGATCTGCTTGTCCTCAGCGCGGACGCGCTGTTGCAGGGCCGGGATCATTCCCTTCATCTGGTTGCCACGGCGGAGGAGGATGGTCTCGACGTCGGAGAAGTTGGACCTGATCCTGTCGCTGGACGTCCACTGATCGGGGAACTGGTAGTGCTGCTGCTTGAGCAGCTTCTCGGAGGAGATGAGGAGCTCCACTTCATTTGATAGGATCTGCTGTTGGATTTGCATGTCCTGAATGAAAGTCACACCGTCGATGACCTCCTCGGTCGCGCCCTCGAGGGAAATTTTCTCCAGCTTGGTCTTGTGGTGGGTGATTTTGGTGAGCGTCTTGGCCATGATGTCGACGAGCATGTTTCCAAAGAAGGATTGGATTTCCTTCTGCCAGTTGTCGTACTTTGCGAGGACGCGGTCTCGGACTTTTTCTGATAGGATGAAGATGGGTCCGACCTGTTCGCCTGTGCGAGCGAAGCGAGCATAAGAGGGGGGGAGGGTTAGCGGGGTCGGGGGGGGGGGGTAATATGGTGATGATGGTGATAGAGTATTTTACTTTTACTTACTTTCCTGGTCGTCGGTGCTGTCGACGGTGTGGCGGACCTCGCGGGCCTCCTTGAGCAACTTCTGCCACTTCTTCACGTCGTCCCCGATGAGCTGGGAGATCGACTCCATGCTCATATCCCACAAGAACTGATAGTTGAGCCACGTACTGGTGTACTCGGTGGCCTTGGTTATGTGCTCCTCGATTTTAGAGTAGCAGGAGGAGACGATGGGGTCGGCGGCGTGGATCGTTGAAATCAAGTCGGAAAAGGTTTTGGGCGAGGAGAGTTGGTTGATGGAGAAGGAGGAGGAGGCAAACACGTCGTAGCGGTGGGAGGAAAGGCGAGGGAGGGCCGTCACGGTATCGGTGAAGTCGGAGAAGCACTGGAGGTACATCTCGCGGACCATGGGGATCTTGGGCATCGACGAGATGCGCTGGTCCTTGTCGAGGCCAATTTCGACTTTGATCTGCTTGAATTGGTAGAGGGGTCCGCCCTCGTAAAAACTTTCGGGGTCGTCAACGCCGTCGGCCCAGGTTTTTAGCGTCTGGGTCAGGCGGTTTGAGAGCTTCGACGAGCGAAGCGAGTCGCATGAGGATTGGCGTTAACGAGTTAGAATTGCGTAACGACGAAAGCGGCGTGGGAATTTAGTCAAAGGCTACCCGTGCAGTCGGATTACTCGCGCAAATATCGTGTTCGTAGCTCGTCGCTTCGCTCCTCACAGCTTCTTACCTTCTCTCCGACCTGGTCGTCGAGGGACTTGACCCAGATGCTGAGGTTGCTGTACCCGGACAGGGAGAGCTCGTCGACTTGCTTCTGGATGTCTTGGATGATGGTTTGGAACTTTTGTTTCTTGAAGTCGGTGGAATCGAGCTGGGCGATTGATTCCTTCACTAAGGCGGTTACTTTGAGGAGGGTTTCGACCTTTTCTTGGAGGGTGAAGACGTGATCCGAGAACTCAGAGACCCAGTTTTTGACGTCGGGCGTTTCCCAGTTTTTGCGTTTGGCGGCTTTTCGGGAAGTGGTCGGGCCGGTGGAGGAGTTGAACGCGTCCTGGATCTGGATCTTGATCGCGTCGAGCTCGTGCTCGACGAGGGCCGAGAGGTTCAGCTCGTTGTCGATAGTGGTGCGAGTGTGAGCGTAGGAGCGAAGGGCCGCGTTGAGCTTCATAGCGTTCGGGTACTTCTTGAACGCATCGTCGGCCATGCGTTGGATGGTAGGTGGGATCTGTGGGCGGGGGGGGTTAGGGGGGTGA
>BLQM01000025.1:66718-76743 GCA_012489335.1 Triparma laevis f. inornata
TGCTGCAAGTCGTTCAAGAACTCGTTGTCCACGAGGAGGTCCTGGGTGTCTATCTGGTCCAAATCGATTGGGTCTCCAAAGGGGGGAGGGATTGAGGGATTCAAGGTGGAATCGAACGTGCGCAGGAGTTCCAAGATCTTGGGGTGCGGGCTGAGGTGGGGGGGGCGGACGATCGCTGTGTGTTTCAGCTGGTCTAGGACCACGTCGAACTCGCGAACCTGGAGGTTGTGGGGGGAGGTGGGGGGGGTGTTAGAATTTTTTGTGACGTGATGAGGAGGAGGAGGAGGAAGAGGAAGGGCTCACCTTGCTAGAGAACGTGCTCAACTTCTTCTCGAGACCGTTGGAGTCGTTCCAGACCGACTCGACAGCGGGCAAGAAACAGGATGAGTGAGCCTGCAGAGACGAGAAGAGGGGGTTCGACGCAGCATCGTCCGCAGTAGACTGAGAGGGAGGGAACGAAATCATGTTCACTTGGTTCTTGTTGGTTATTGGACCCGTCGTTCGGGAGGAGAACGCAACACAGCCCATATGCGGAACCGTGAACTTGGAGTTCGAGCCATCCAGAGTACCATCCGGTTTGATAAAAACGAAGAGACGAGGCTTTTCGCCCTTCGTGAATTCCTCAGAGGCCTCGAGCCCCGGAGGCAGCTGGGCTCCGAGCACCAGCTCGCACGCGCTTCGAAGAAACTCGATGCAACCGGTCATTATTGTGGTTTACACAGGGGGGAAACTATTTGTAGGATATGGCGTAGAGCGGCGTAGAGCGGATACGACTTTGGAAGAGGGAGGGAAGGGGATGGGAAGGGGGGCTATGGGTGGGAAGTCTTCGGGAGGTTGTTGAGCTAGAAGGATGGGCGGCTGCTGAGGGTGGTGGTGCTCAGAACGCCTGGTGGAAGTATTTAAGTTCGAAACAAATTGGAGTACAAAACCTCTGGATTTGTCCCAAAAGGAAGATTAGATTTTGAATGGGTAAAACGAGCGTTATCCGATAAATAAATAGCTTTATGAAATCAAATGGAACACGTTCAGGTTCACATTCATGGGAAAATTCTTACGCCCGCATGGAAAACGACAACGAAAAATCAAATTTCTGGTAATTTTCAGATTCAGATTCAGTGTTTGTCTTATTTGGCCCTTTGATGCCCCTGAGCATCCGGCTTTAACAGTAGCTTTTTAGAAAAAAGACCAGGATTATGTTTTTTGGTTTTTATTTCACTTTCCTGAGGTTTATTTACTCTACAAATTGAATATTATGCATTTTAGGTGGCCTTAAATGGCCGAATATAGCCAAGACTGACCAAAATAGTCCCAGAAACATCCTTTTTTAAAACACTAAAATCGTGTTCCTGCACTCTTAAGAGTCTATAAAAGACATATTTGGTCATTTGAGATCCTTAAGATTCCAAATATAACCAATAATGGGCAAAATAATCTTTTCTGTGATGATATTTCGATTAACGATTCTAATATGAGGTTGAGTCAAAAAAAAGCTTATCGCTTGTTAGAAATAACGTGAAGCATTCAAAATAACAACGAGCAGGCTTTTGTATTTCCTAAGATTCTGTTCAGCACTACTGGCCGACAGTCACGTGCGCGAAATAAACTTTAAAACGAAGTTAAAGACGACAGACGCAAACAGCTGTAGGCTGCGTCTCACTCTCAAGCCTTTCCCTGCTCCCCCACGCTCGTCCCTGAGCTCAGCAGTTAGCAGCCCTCCTGTCCCTCCCCACACCACCACCCCCTCTCTCCCAAACCCTCCCCCCCCTCCACCTTCCCTTCCCTTGTCCTTACCCCATCGCCTGCACCTTACCTAACAAACAAGTCATGTCAAACACCATCTTCAGTTCTCGCGAGT
Source organism: Triparma laevis f. inornata (assembly GCA_012489335.1). Lineage (NCBI taxonomy): Eukaryota > Bolidophyceae > Parmales > Triparmaceae > Triparma > Triparma laevis. The sequence continues at coordinate 68,574 of BLQM01000025.1, forward strand.
TCCACAACTTCGCTGCCTCGCCCCCGATGATGCCGTCCGCTGCAATCCCCAAGCGGCTGGTCCGAAAGAAGAGCAGCAAGAAGGCCTCCTCCAAAGCCACCTCCTCCTCGACCTCCACAACATATACATCCAGCACCTGGCCCAAGCTCAAACCCAAAAAGAAGAAGAAACCCACAACTAAGCCTCAACCCCACCACACCACCTCAAACTCAAACTCATCCTCCCTGCCCTTCAATGCGCTGGATCTGCACGAGCGCGACTGGGACTCTTCCCCGCCGGACCTGCCAGCAGACACGTCTCTCTTTTCCACTGGCCTGACCCCGTCTGAGCTCCTGAACTCCACCACTCCGCCCAAAACTCTCAAGAAGAAGAAGAAGAAGAAGGCCCCCCCTCCGGACCCATTTTCCGCATTCCTGTCCAATAACCCACCCCCTCCGCCGCAGCCCAGCCTCCCTAAATACAAATACTCTGACGGGTACCTTAAGCACATCACCTTCCATGAGGCGCGTAAGGAGGCGGAGAAGCCGATGCGGGAGGCGAAGGAAAAAGTGAAGAAGCTGAGCGTCCAGGTCACGGACCTCTGCACCAGGTTCGAGCGATTTCGCATCGAAACGAGCGTGAGCAACATTTTCAAAACCTACAACCTCCTGGTGCTTCGCACGATAGTGAAGGAACGGTTCAACCACTGGGCCGCCAACTGTCAGCTGGACTACGTCAGCCGACAGGGCAAGATCCAGATGGTCCCGAAGGTGATCCTCTCGTGGATCAACCGTCTCACGTCTCAGGGGTTCAAGAAGTGGGCGAAGATAACGCGAATACAGAAAGTAATGGAGCTCCGATCGAAGACCACCAACATTATTTTGAAGATGATCCTAAGGGGTTTGGCGAAAAAGCTGCTGCTGAGGGCGTTCAACAGAATGCGCGCGGGCGCCGTGGGTGGTGGAAACCAGCAGCAGGACAACGGGGATGAGGGTTACAGGCGTGGTGGTTATGGAGACCTCGCTTGGACTGAAGTTCCTCCAGGAGATTTCATCAACTAGTATTAGTATTAGGCAAGAGCGGTTTAATATAATTAAAGAAGAAGCATATCAAATTCATAACCAATATAGTCTCTTATTCTTGTTCTCTTATTCTCTTATGCACCCCACCACCTCCATCTCCACCAACGCTAATCTCAAATTTACACCGCGTGCTCAAACCGGAAACCGCCCTGCGACGAGCGAGGCGACGAGCATTGACGGGTTAGAATTGAACGTCATAGACAACGTGTTCTCTACTTCATTCGTCGCTTCGCTCCTCATAGAGACTCATTACGACCGTAATCGTCGCGTCGTTCCTCGCTGCCGTCTTTCGCTCCTCGCAAATTCTTACCTTGCTGTTCGCCACCAAACCCCCCTCCCTCGGCTTCGTCTTGGGCTTCAAGAAGCACACCAGAGGCCAGCCCAGCTGACAGTACGCAGTGTGCGTGTCGAAGATCAGGTCGACGCTTTCGATCTTCTTGCCCTCGTGTTTGGTGCTGACGAACTGTGCAGGTGGATGAGTTAGAAAAGATATATATATATATATATATATAAGAATGCTCCATCGCTCCCGCCCCCCCCCCCACGCTCGCTCCTCACCTTAATGAAAAAAACAGCCATCGCATTCATACTCTTGGGAGGCACCACAGGCTCCGCCTGCCCCTTGGCTACGTGGCTGCCCTGTGCCATGCAAACTACCGTGACCTGCTCTCCGTCGCACGTGGACGATTTGCGGATGTACTTGAAGTCTGCGAACACCACCTTAGTCGTCTCGACCATGGTGTCGGCAAACTGCTGGATGGTCTCGCAGCGAGGCATGGAGTCGCTGTGGAACTCGGCGTCGTCGTCGGTGCACAGCTCCGCCACTCCGTCCTCCCAAGAGCAGCCGTTCTGGATGTGGTCAATGAAGTTGTGCGCCAGTGACAGTCTAGCCGAGCACTGCCCCTTGGAGCCGCCCTCAGACGACCCCCCCGTCCCGGGAGTCGCCATCGCCAGGGGATCGTCCGGGTCAGGGAACAAAATTGACTGCAAACGTAAATTCTCCTCCGCCAGCTTCCTGTTCGTTTCCACCATCTCGTCGTACAACTTCAGCTTCTCCTGCGCCCTGTCAAGGAAGTCCTGGGGGTGCATGGACATTGGGTGACTGGGATTAGATCACTAAGCTAGCATGAATGCGCACTGAAACAAATACTCACTTACCTCCTGTTCTTTCAGCTTCATCCTCGCCTCGTTCAACTCCTCTGACATGCCCTCGATCGCCCGCTTCTTCTTCTCCCTGCTCTTCTTGGCCTGCTCTCGATTCTTCGCCCGGGCCAGCGTCTTGGCGTCCATCTTGTCAGCGCCGGGTATGATGATCTCATCTCCATTTATGTCCCCTCCCCTGGTGATGGGCTTAAGCTCGTCCACCCTGCGCTTCTGCGAATAGAAGCCACAGATCGTGTTTGCCGGCGATAGGGTTAGAGCTATAGCTCGAGCGACGAAAGGGCGCCTTCAAACCCCTCTTGCGAATGAATGAATGAAATCCCGAGCAGGGCAGTTCTGCCTGGTCGCCCGGGCACCTCTTTCATTCCTCCACCCTACATTTACCTTGGATCGAGGCAATATTTCCTCTTCGAGTGCCCTATACTCTGCCTCAATACCGGTCTCAACGGGGATCCAACCATGCCCCGTCTCTGCTACGTGTGCTGAATGATCCATGATAGGTTAGTTTGCTGAGCATCGGGATTTTCGCCGACTTTCCAGCGGATAAACCACATACCCAAACGTCGAATCTCAAGTCGAAACGTCCCAATCACAACCCCAAAGCACACCTCCAACACCTCCCACAAACAAACAGCCCCCAAACAAGGCACAAAGCCCGCCCCACCCTCATCCTCCCACCATCCCGGCCTTCCCTCCTTTCTTTACGCCATGGCCGAATTCACCAACCAAACAGCGTCCGATGACATCCACGGAAGCTACGTGGTCACGCTGCAGCGAGCCACCAACGTGACGCACTCTGTCACCTGCTGCTTCACGTCACCAGAAGCGACAAACCTCGTCCTCGCTAAGGCGAACATGCTCGAGATCCACGCCCTCACTCCTGACGGCCTCACCCTGGAGCACGAGCTGCCCTGCAACGGTCGGATCTCCTCCTTGAACAGCTTCGTCGTCGGCTCAAACTCTGAGTCAAACTTCTCCTCCAGCACAATCATCACCATCACCACTGACCGGTACAAGACAGCGAACCTCATTTACGATTCCTCGTCCGGCCAGATCAAGACCCTGTCGTCCGGCGACTTGCGCGACCAGGTCGGGGCGGAGGTGGAGAAGGGCCACCTGGCCATCGTGGACGAGACCTACAAGCTCTGCGTGATGTGCGTCTACGCGGGTTACCTCAAGATTGTTCCCATTGACGAGAAGGTGAGAACTGTGCGGAGCGAAGCGACGAGCTGGGAATACGACAGTTGCGCTCAGAATTCAGCGTGCTACTAGCTTCAGTGTATAAACCGACGCTCCTATCACCACCACATAATTCTAACTCGTTATCACCAATCTTCATGCGACTCGCTATGCTCGTCGCAGACTGGCGCCATGGTCGTAAATTCTTCCTCCTCCTCCTCCTCCTCCCCCTCGCCCCCCGCCTCCTTCAACGCCGCCCTGGACGAGCCCGACGGCGTTCTCGACATTCAGTTTCTGCACGGGCTGCCTCAGCCCGCCATCGCGATCCTGTACGTTGACAACAGGCAGAGGCACTTCCTCAAGACCTACACCATCGAGCTCTCCAAGAAGGAGTTGGCGCCAGGGCCGTGGACGCCCTACCAGGTCGAGGCCGGCGCCTCCATGCTCATCTCCACCCCGCTCCAGCCGCAAAAGGGGATCCTCGTTGTTGGGCAGAAGACCATCACGTTCCACAACGGAACCTCCACCAAGGCCATCCCGATGCAGCCCACCATGATGCAGGTACGAGCTATGAACACGTTATTAGCGCGAGTGCGAGGAGCGAAGCGACGAGCATTAAGAAGAGTATATACTAACTCGTCGCTTCGCTCCTCGGCTCGCCCCCCTCCCCAGGCCTGGGCCAACGTCGGCGACGAGGGGAACAGGTTCTTGCTCGGCGACCACCTCGGAAACATGTACGTCGTCGTGATTTCTACCCAGAACGACGTCCTGCACTCGCTCCACATTGAGTCCCTCGGCGAAACCTCGACCCCCTCCACCATATCTTACCTAGACAATGGTGTCGTCTACCTGGGCTCTTCTTTCGGCGACTCCCAGCTGATCAAGCTAACCGAAGAACGCGACCAGGCCACCGGCTCGTACCTCGAGCTAATACAGGAGTACGCCAACTTGGGTCCCATTGTGGACTTCACCCTCGCCGACCTCGACCGTCGCGGCCAATCCCAAATCGTCACTTGCAGCGGCTCCAAGAAGGACGGGAGCATCCGAGTGGTCAGGAACGGCATCGGCATAAACGAGCAGGCGCAGGTGGACCTTCCGGGAATCAAGGGAATGTGGCGCCTCCGCTCCTCCTCGACCTCGCCCTTTGACAGGTTCCTTGTGCAGTCGTTCATCTCCGAGACGAGAATTCTCGAGATCAACGAGGATGAGATGGAGGAGGTGAGGGCGAAGTATTGCATGTGTTCCTCACATTAAGAACATCCTAAACTAACTCACCCCTTCCCTCCTCGGACTTCGTCCTCGCGCAGACCGAAATTGACGGATTCTCATCCACCTCTCCCACCCTCTTTGCGTCCAACGTGAACAACGACTTGTTCGTGCAAGTAACTCCAACCTCCGCTCTCCTCGTCTCCGCCTCCTCCCGCCAGCTAGTCGACTCCTACAACCCGCCCGCCAACACCAAGATCACCGTGGCGAGCGGCAACGAGAACGGCCAGCTCCTCATCGCCGCCGGCAAAAAACTCATCTACCTCACCGTCTCCAATTCCAAATTCAACGAGACCACCACCACCACTCTCCAGAACGAAGTCTCCTGCATCAACCTCTCCCCCTTCGACTCCGACCTCACCACCGACTCCGACGCCATGAGCGACTCCCCGTCCTCTGACTCGTCCCTTTGCGCCGTCGGGCTCTGGAGCGACAACTCCGTCATGCTGCTCAACCTTCCCGACCTCACCTCCGCCACCAAGGTCAGCCTGGGCGGGGACACCCAGGCCAGATCCGTCATGCTCACGACGTTGGAAACGAAAGACATGCTCCTGGTCGGTCTGGGAGACGGGCAGCTCATCACCCACGAGCTCACCGTCAAGCCGACCCCGACCGTCAGCAACAGGAAGAAGGTCTCCCTCGGCACCCAGCCCATTTCCCTGACCCTCTTCAAGAGCAGCGACGGAAAGGTGAGACGCTTAACTGCGAGAACGAAGCACAGTGAGGAGCGAAGCGATGAGCTGGAAACGAGTTAATTCCGTGACCAAGAACATTCAACTAGCGAGGAGCGAAGCGACAAGGATTTGTACTTGATTTCGTACAACTCGTCGGGTTCGCTTTTATACTAACTCTTCGCTTCGCTCCTCGGCTCGCTTCGCTCCCCCCCCCCCGTCGCAGAGGTGCGTCTTCGCCGCCTCGGACCGCCCCACTGTCATCTACTCCTCCTCCAAGAAGGTCAGCTACGCAAACGTCAACTTCCCGGGGGAGGTCAACCACGCGTGCCCCTTCAACTGCGACCTCTTCCCCGACTGCCTGAGCCTGGCGAGTGAAGAAATGCTCACGATTGGGACCATCGACGACATCAAGAAGCTCCACGTCCAGACGTGGAAGCTGGGCGAGGGGCCTCGCTACATCGTGCACCACGCCGAGGCAAGGGTGTTCGCTATGACCGTGGAAAGCAACGAGACCTTCAACGCCGAGGACGAGATCGACCAGAGCCACACGGTCGTCTTTTTGGACGATCAGACGTTCGACGAGATAAAGCGCTTCAAGCTCGAACCGTTCGAGGTCAGCCTCAAGGTGTGCAACTGCACGCTCAAGAATGAGGACGGCAACGACAGCGACGGAGACGACGACGCCGAAATCGGAAGCTACATAGCGGTAGGGACCGCCATCGCCCATCCCGACGAAGACGAGGTGCGCGTTATCCCAGCGAGGAGCTAGAAGACTAAACATGCAACGAGGAGCGAAGCGACGATCAATCAGAACATTCTAAACTAACTCATCGCTTCGCTCCTCGGGCTTCGTCCTCGCAGGCGTCCGAGGGCAGGATCCTTCTCTTCAAAGTCACCAAGACAGAGAATAGCACCACGGTGCACCTGGTCACGGAGAAGCCGACCAAGGGCGGGGTTTATAGCATTAGCAACCTCGGCAACAAGCTGCTCGCGGGCATCAACAGCAAGGTGTCGCTCTACAAATTCCGCAACGCGGATGGCGTTTGCGAGCTGGTCAACGAGTGCGGGCACCACGGGCACATCCTCGCCCTCTACACCAAGTGCAAGGGGAACCTGATAGTGGTCGGCGACTTGATGAGGAGCATCTGCGTGTTGGAGTACAACGAGGGGGCTTTGAAGGAGGTCGCAAGGTACGAAGCTGTGAGGAGCGAAGCGACGAGCTGGGAATACGATAATTGCGGTCGTAATTCGTTTGTGCTTGTAGCTCCAGTGTCAACGTGGACGCCGTTTTCGTCGCTACGCAATTCTAACTCATAAACGCCAATCTTCTTTCTTCTTGCGACTCGCTACGCTCGTCGCAGGGATTACAACGCCAACTGGATGACGGACGTCGAGATCATCGACGACAACATGTACCTCGGGAGCGAAATATCTTCGAACCTCTTCACTCTGAGGAGGAACGCCAAGGCGACGGCCGACGAGGAGAAGAGTAGATTGGAGGTCTTCGGCGAATTCCACCTCGGCCAGACGGTGAACAAGTTCGAGAAAGGGAAACTGGGAGGAAGCGGAGAGGTCGGAGGAGGTGAGGAACTGTGAGGAGCGAAGCGACGAGTTGGAATGCGTTAATTCCGCGAGTTGCCGTGAGGAGCGAAGCGACGAGCATTAAGAGCATTCTAAACTAACTCGTCGTTTCGCTCCACACCTCGTTAATGCTTCTCGCTACGCTCGTCGCAGCCGGCAAGGCGGGCAAGGGGCCGGACGCAGGGCAGGATGTATTGTTCGGAACCATTGACGGCATGCTCGGCTGCATTCACAGCCTCAACGATATAGACATGGCCTTCTTCAGCTCCCTCCAAAGCGCCCTAAACAAGGCCACCTCCCCGACAGGCAATCTCCGCTGGGAGGACTTCCGGAGCTGGTGCAGTGAGAGGAGCGAGCGCAAGAGTACCCGCTTCATCGACGGAGATCTCGTGGAGTCGTTCCTGGACCTGCCGAAGGAAACGCAGGAAAAAGTAATGGAGGAGATGAACACCGACGGCGGGTGGGACATTGGAAAGGAGGCCACCGCCAGTCTGATCGAGGAGTGCGCATCCGGGGCAGGTGTCGAGACAGACGACAACAAGCGCACTTTGCTGACCATGGAGTTGGTCATGTCGAAGATCGAGGCGATGGTTCGTCGGCATCAATAAATGTAAAAAAAAAAGAACGGGATTTTTTAGCTTTCAAATTCTCCTTTTTTAATTCTTCCTCCGGGTTCACATTCCATGCTCTCCACTATCACTCTATCATTATCCTCCTCTCTCTAACACTACATTGTACAATACTAATCCAAAGACTTGACTTAGATTACAGGGCTCGTTAAAGGGCGACCTCTTTAGATCCGTCCTCTTCCTCTTCCTCTTCCTCTTCATCCTCATCCTCCTCCGCAAGAGTATCTATCCCGCTTCTCATACTTCCTATGCCTTCAGCGTACCTCTCCCTCAGCTCCTGCATCTTCTGTGGATCCGGGGCTGCAACGAGCGAAGCGAGTCGCATGAAGATTGTTGTTAACAAGTTAGAATTGCGAAACGACGAGAGCGAAATGGTCATTTTATCTTCGTTCCTAACTCCTCGCATTCGCTCCTCTCAGTTTTCTCACCCGTCATAACGCTCAGCCTCTTGAAGTAAACCGAGTTCCTAACCTGCTCGACGGCGTCGTCGCTCACGCTGTTGAGCTCACGGAGGAAGTTCATGGCGTCGGGATTTGACTGAACCCACTCCTTGTACTCTTCTAGGGATTTGCAGCCGCTGCCATCGTCGTCGCACTGGGGGGTGGGGGGGGAGGCGAGG
>BLQM01000025.1:77187-90852 GCA_012489335.1 Triparma laevis f. inornata
AGGGGGGGAGGGGGGGGAAGGGGTTAGAAAACATTTAGTTATTTTTCTCTCCTCCTCCTTCCCATTAATCCTTCATTTTATCATTTCATCATCTTATCATCTCATCATCTCACCTCATCAAAAAGCGCGTTACACAACTTATCAATCTCATCATCATTCTTCTTAAACCTCGAAAAACTATCTTTATCTATTATTTTGTAAATCTCTGTATGACTAGCATCGAAAATATCCTTAGGCACGGGATTGCCGGAGGTTTTAGCAGTTGACAACATTTCTACGCAGGAGTTCGCCATGCTACTACTTATGTTTACTTGTTGCTCGGAGCCTACTCTAATGTACATGTCTATAATTGCCTCCGTTTCCTGTGTGGGGTGTGTGGGTGTGGGGTCATATATATAATATGGGATATGCGGGGGAGGAATTGGGTTAGTTCAAGTCAGTGTTCAAGTCAGTGTTCTCTCTACTACTTTTCTTCTTTTTCTTTCTCTTTCTCTCTCTCTCTCTCTCTCACTCTCACTCTCACTCTCACTCACTCTCACTCTCACTTACTCACCTCTACAGTCGGCGCCTCAAGCTTCTTCCACTCATTCACAGCCTCATAAAATCTCCCATTCTCCTCAGTATACTCACTCGCCATATGATCCTTCATGATCTTCTTTGCAGCGTCATTCTTCATAAGAAACTCTACATGAGTCAGCTTACTCATAATAGTAGCCTTCATAAGACTTCCGAATTCTTCCCTATCGAGAGTCCCACTCCCATCAGGATCGAATATAGTGAATATGAGAACGCACTCGGTTGCGGTATCCTTGGCGGGCGTGGCGAGGAGGGACATTGTGAGGACAAACTCCTTGGGGTCTACACGCTTCTTGTCTGTGAATCGCTGGGCGAAGAGGCTGTAGGTGTGCTCAAAGGATCCTTGGTCGACCTCTGTGAAGATGCCCTTGACCTGAGAAGGGGATTTTGATTGGTTTTGTTGGGATTTTGTTAGCTATTTAGCGAAGGTGGAAGAAAGGCATGACGCGACATAAATATATTATTACGTATGTTCTTTTAGTGTATGTTCTAGTGGTTGACGTCATTAATTAACTAATGTCACTCACTAAAGTCACTCACTAACGTCACTCACTAATTGTCACTCACCTCGTCCTTGCTCATGTGAGAGATGTCCAGCTTTTCTTCTGGCCCTTTCGCCAAGGACTGCAGCAGCACCAGCGCCTGTGTGGGAGGGTGGGGGCGGGGGCAGGAGAAAGCGAGACCGAGCGTTGTTGTTGTATTGTTGGGACGGTCAATTGTGGGGAGATTTCATGTTTTTTGGGTTAGTAAGGTGACAATATTGGACACAGTGTTCGGAGTCCTTTAAGATAGCACTCGTTAAATATATATTACTCACCTTTTGCCAAAGCTCCGTCTTCTCCTCCGGAATATCGCTACCTTTCAGCAGGTCGTCGTACACCCTCTGCTTTTCCTCGATGGCGGCCGATATACGAACACTGCTCTTCATCGACATGATCTTCCCTAAGCTGGCTGGGGAGGGGGCCGCTTGCGAAGGACCTGAGCCGACTTTGCTGCTGCAGGAGCCCATGACGGCCGGCGCGGGGGGAGGGAACGGAGGGGGTGGGCGGGGGGGAGGACCAAGGGATAAGCGGAGGGGGGGGGGAGGAGGGGCGGGACCGAGTCCGCGAGGAGGGGCGGAAGGTTGGGTGAAAAGTGCGATGGCGCTAGCAATCAGGTCAGGTGAGAATGAAGACCTTGACTCGACTCTTCCCTGGGATCATGAATAATTAACCTATCACCATTTTCGTATCCAAAAAGCAGTTGTCTAAGGTTATACCTGTACTACCGGCAGACACAGAAATCAACAGAAGCCCCACTTTAATTGGAAGCATGTTCGAACGCGCCAGGTCCAGCCTTACAGCAGACGTCGACGGCGACTACGCTGTTGCCCTTACGCAGATGCAAGAGGGGGGTGACGGCGGGAGCAGCGAAATCGACAACTTGACCACTAGGTTGGGCAGGCCGCAGATCAAGGACGTGTTGGCTATTGATGAGGCTCATATTCTGAAGGAGATTGACAAGGAGGTAAGGGGGGACGTTGTTGGGCACATTCGTACTGCAAACGGAAAACTGCAAACTGAAAAGACTGAACACTAACCTAACCAAAATACATTCTCCCCCAACAGTTCCCCAAAGCGGGCCAAATGCCCACCGCATACAACGTCATCGAAACCTGCCTCAGCGCCCCTGAGACCGGAAAGTACGAGGGAGCCGGCTACAAGGTGGGTGACTGGGTCGAGATCCAGGGCCCAGACACCAAGTGGCGTTTGGCCACTGTTCGCAGGATCATCAGGCAGGCGCCCGACGAGTGGGACTGGAAAGAGGAGGAGAACATTGGCAAGGAACCGGACTGGTGAGTTACCGTACTAGTTCCGTAATTTTATTTTGTCGCTAACACAACCATAATAAACATCCCTTATGAAGGGACTTCTACTACAACTGCGGAGAGTCGAGAATGTTGGAAGAGGTAAGGCGCAGCGAGGAGTGAAACGACGAGCTGCTAGTAGCTACTAGTAGCTACTCGTAGCTGGTCTCCGCCACTTTCGCCGTTACTTAATTCTAACTCGTTTTCGCCAATCCTCCTGCGACTCGCTGCGCTTGTCGCAGGACAAATTGCGCGCTCCTCAGGAGGGCCTTACTAGGATTTTCGGAAGGAGGCCCTGGGTCTGGCAGCAGTACGCGCTGTTGAGGTACGAGAACTTCGTGCGCTTCCAAGAAAATCACCAGGCAGACTTTGACGAGGTTGACGCCCAGGAGTATGCTAGAGGGCTCTGGGAGGAGTGGCTGGAGGTAAGAAGCTGCGAGGACGAAGCCCAGCGAGGAGCGAAGCGACGAGTTGAAGATCTTTCTTCGTTCCTCTTAAAGTAGAGAACGCGTTGTCTATCACTTAATTCTAACCCATCAATGCTCGTCTCTATGCTCGTCGCAGGACCCGAGGAACCATGATTTTAAAGTCTTGTACGAAGAGGGGGGCAAGATCGCGCAGCAAGAGCTTATCGAGCACATAATTTCTCCTTTTATTGATATAGACGATGTCACCGACGAGGTCGATGGTGAGAAAGAGGAATGGGATTTTCAAGACGAGAACATCTCGGCCTTCACTTACGTCGCGGTCCTGGGCAGCGGGTGCACGGTCCCCTTGATCTGCTTCGTGATGCAGATGACCATCCCGCTTTTGCTGTTGTTCGCCGCGATTGGCGAAAGAGGAGACAATTTCATGGACAGCGTGTTGCACTGTAATACTTTTCCGAGTAGTGTGTATCCGAAGGACGAGTCGGAGGGCGGCAGGTGAGACACAGCGAGGAGCGAAGCGACGAGGATGTGCCACTATTCCTCCAACTCCTCGCATTAAAAACACTCTAAACTAACTCGTCGCTTCGCTCCCCGTCTCGCTAATGCTCGTCGCTACGCTCGTCGCAGTTTCAACAGCTTGCACGGCAAGATCATGGTCACCCTGGTCGCCCTATACTACTTGTTCAAGGTCGTCCCCGACACCATGTACAGCTTCTACAACACCGCCGGAACGGCCGACACCAGCTACTCAAAGATCATGAGCATGAGGAAGATGGTTTGGGACCAGGTGCAAAGTCACGAGGAGCGAAGCGACGATGTGACAACGTGATATCTCTGTTCGAAATTTAGCCGAGCCAGGAGCTCCAGTCTCAACGTCGACGCTGTTTTGGTCGCTACTCATTTCTAACACGTCAACACCAATCCTCATGCGACTCGCTACGCTCGTTGCAGGGAGATGACAACGTCGGGCAGATGATCGGGTTCAAGGCAGATTTGTACATGAACACTGCCTTCGAGTGCGTGCTGTATAGTTTGAACCTGTTCATTATCTTCAACACCAACGATATTTTGGACGTCATCTTGAACGCGCTGGCAATCGAGTTCGTTCACCAGTTGGACGAGACCTTTAGGGCGAGTACCTGGTGGGACGACGATGATAGATTTATTCAGGCCGGAACTGTCGAGTTGATTATCCAGAAGACTTTGTATTTGAACATGTTGAAGGATTACAAGAGGTGAGTTAGTTGGGGTTGAGGGTTGGGGGGGGGGGGTAGTTAGGGGGGGTTCTGCAAGCGACGAGTGATCTAACACAGCTCGCTCGCTCGCTTTACTCTACTTCGCCAGGTTCGCAAAGTGGATCGGAGAAGACGAGGGCACCGTCATGGCCGCGTGCGGAGGAAAGGGCGAGTGCCTCTACAACAGAGAGCGCGCGCTAGAGGACCAGGAGAACACCGAGTATATGAACGGCACCGAGGCCTGGGACTGGAGGTGCGCCGAGGCAGCCAAGAAGCTAGGAAGAAGATTTGCGGTGGAGGAGTACGACAAGCCGTTCGCGTACTTCGGCTGGGAGAACAAGCTGTACGAGATCGTCACGGGCAAGCACGACACGGCTATCTTCAACAAACTCGAGAACTACCGCGTTTGGAGCAGGTGGGAAAATGTTCTGTTCATGGCCACCATCCCGGAGAAGGGAACCTGGCAGGGAAAGGAGGCAGACAAGGCCAACAAGGAGGTTAAGAGCACCCTGGAACACCCCTTCCGCAACCACGCCATCATCGCCGGAACCTCCCCTCTTCGCCTCTTCTTAGCCGAAGTCGTCCAAGTCGTAACCTTCATCTACTTCTTCAAGTGCGTCCGTCAATGCTACAAAAACAAAAACTACTCCGCCATGATCTTCAGAATCTTCGACGGATTCGCCAACTGGTTCTGCTACGTTTACCAGCTGTTCTTTCCTTTCTTCATTATTTGGGCGTTGTTTTACATGCCGAGTTGTTATTGAGGGGGGAGTAGAGGGGTGGGGCGTCGTCGTCGTCGTGTAGGAAATTATAAGAGTGTGTGTGTGGGAGAAAGTAATAAACGAGAAAAAAGGAGTATTCTTTTAAACAAAATTACATCATCTTCTTCAAAACCTCCCCCATCGCCTCTCCCTTATCCCCATAATCCTCCACCTTATTACTGATCATCTTCAACTTCCTCTTACTAAAGCCTCCATCAACATCACTCAATTTAAAAGGCCACAAAAAGTTATTAACCTTCCTAAAGTTCTCTCCGGGATTAAGAATTTCGGCGATGACGTCTTCAACGCAGACGCAGCCGGTGGAATCGCTGAGGTGATCTTCGACGATGACGTTGTCGAGGGGTATTCTCTCTGGTTTCGCTTCGGAATCGGATTCACCGGTAACGGAAACCTTAGCGTAACCACGTCGACTGAGTAGCTCTTTAACCACATCTTCACCTAAAGCACCGTAGACGATGTAAGGCTCGCAGCACTCTAGGAGGCGGCGGTTTTGTTCGTTGACGCGGACGAAGCATCCTTCGTTCTGGTTTCTGAGGCGGAGGGCGTTTAACGCTTTCTTGACGTTGCTGGGTGTGGAGGAGTCACCGGCGCGGATTCGGACGGCGAAGACGGAGGGGTAGCTGAGGCTGTTGGATTTGAGCTGGACGATCTCCTTGTCGATGGAGGAGGCATCTTCGTCGTCGCTGTCGACTTCGATTCCGGTGGACTTGTCGAGGACCTTCTCAACGACCGAGCCGGTTCTCTTCTTCTTCGCCTGGAGGCCCTTCTTCTGAACCCTCTCGAAGCGGCGGGTGCCGTTGACCTTGCCCTTGTGCTTGGCGACGTAGGTCTCGGGCTTGCGAATCTTGACGACATTGCCATTTTTTTTGAAGACTTTTCTGTTCCCGTTGGCCTTCAACCTGTCGGCCCTGGCAGCGGAGAGGCGGTCGAGGTTGGCCTTCTTCTTCAGGACCAGCTCGGGGACGAGCGAGGGTTTGGACGGGTCGAAAGACATTGGTTGGTCAGAGCTGCGGTTGGGGGGAGGGGGGGGGGTTAGGGCTAGGACAGAACGAAGGGATGAGTGGGGCGAGAAGTGGGGTGGGGGAAATGGTTGTTTGAGTGGGAATTAGGCGTATTGGTGAATGTGGGGTGGGATTTGTGCGGAAATTGTCCACCGATATAAATGCGAAATCTCGGGACGCTTAGCGTACCTGGAGTAGGAGACTGAAAACTTTTCGACTGGAAACTTATTTTGCACACCATCGAAACCGTCCGCCAGTGATCTGTACAATGTTCGCCCGCGCCTCAAAACCCGTTGCCGCGGCTATCGCGTCCGGGCTCTCCGTGGTAAGCATGGTGGCGATTGGCGTGGGCGTTTGTATGAATTGGAAAGAGGGCGGCCACCGCTCCCTCATTTACGTCTGCACGGCATCATCATCGCCTGTGAACTGAGGAAATACAGCAATATTCACGCCGTTGGGAATAATTCACCTCTAGCATAAATTCCAATCGTTAACATCTTTCCAGTCTTTTCTCCATCCGCCGCCCCATTCTCCCCTTTTCCCTCTCCCACTATTCGTTCATTAATCGTCCTCGCTGCCGCTTCACCCCCCACTAACCACCCTTTCCCCCAAACCTCCTCCTCCTCAACTCCCCTCAGGGCATGGCGTCCCACCACTTCTCCTCCCCCGCGGTTGCCCACTCCGACGCCGAGGAGACCGTTCCCGGCAAGCTTTCCGCCATCCGTTCCTCCCTCGACCGCATTGAGAAGGTGAGCGCTCGCTCGAAAATCCACCACATTTCATTTCATTCGAACCCACCAAAATCCTAGCTCCAATCCTAACGCCCCCTACCCCCCCGCACCCACAGGCCCTCGGCGTGAAATCCGAACCCACCCCCTTCGCTGGCAAGTCCGTGGACCCCTCCGCCCCCACCCCCCACGGCATCGACATTGTCCTCGGCGCCCAATGGGGCGACGAAGGAAAAGGCAAACTAGTCGACATCCTCTCCCAAACCTACGACGTCTGCGCCCGCGTCGCCGGCGGCTCCAACGCCGGCCACACCATCGTAGCCAACGGAAGGAAATACAAGTTCCATCTTGTCCCAAGCGGTATCCTCAATGAAATGGCTACATGCATCATCGGTAACGGTGTAGTAGTCCACCTCCCCTCCTTCCTCGAAGAGCTCAAATCCCTCGAACTCGCTGGAGTCCAGTGGGAGGGACGCATCAAGGTCAGCGATAGGGCGCACCTTGTTTTTGACTTTCATCAGACTGTGGATGGAAATCAGGAGACGAAGCTGGGAAGGAACAAGATTGGAACTACCAAGAAAGGTGAGGAAAAGGGAGGGGTGAAGTTTTGAGCATTAAGAAATAGTATTATTATTGTTGAACTAACCCCCCTTTCCCCCCTTCACAGGAATCGGTCCCGCCTACGCCTCCAAGATCAGTCGCAACGGCCTCCGCGTCGGCGACCTCGGCGACATGGAGACGTTCGAATCCCGCTTCCGCTCCCTCGCTGAATACCACATGGCCGCCTTCCCCGGCCTAAAAATCGACATCGAAAAGGAGCTCGACTACTACAGAAAAATCGCACCCTACGTTCAATCCATGACCTGCGATACCATCGAGTTCACCAACCAAGCGTACGACTCGGGGAAGAAGATTCTCGTGGAAGGTGCGAACGCTACCATGCTCGATATTGACTTTGGAACGTACCCGTACGTTACTTCTAGTAACCCTTCTATTGGATCGGTTTTGACTGGGCTTGGAGTTTCTCCTAGGAAGCTTAACGGGATCTTCGGGACTGTTAAGGCGTACTGCACTAGGGTTGGAGAGGGGCCTTTCCCCACCGAGGTGAGCGAAGAGGAGGGGAGAGTCGAGGGACGAAGCCTAAGAAGCGAAACGACGATTTGGACCAGCATTCAATTCATTCATCATCTCACACACACGCTCGCTCGCTCACTACACTTACTACACTCTCTCACAACACTCTACAGCTCGTCGACGAGCCCGGAAGCACTGGAGAGTACCTCCGCTCCAACGGCTACGAATTCGGAACCACCACCGGCCGCGCCCGCAGGTGCGGATGGCTCGACATCCCCCAGATGAAGTTCAGCAGCACAATCAACGGCTTCACCAGCCTCAACCTGACCAAGCTCGATGTCCTCACCGGCCTCCCCGAGATATTGATCGGCACCAAGTACACGTACAAGGGAGAGAACCTCGACACCATGCCCGCTAACCTCAAGATCATGACCTCCCCCGACTTCAAGGTCGAGTACGAGACCATGCCCGGCTGGACCGAGGACATCTCCACCGTCACCAAGTTCGCGGACCTCCCCCCCAACGCCCAGAAGTATGTCCACCGCGTTCAGGACCTCCTCGGCATCCCCATTCGGTGGATCGGCGTAGGACCCAACAGGTTAGATGTCGTAGACCGCGGTCCGGGATGGGACCTTCTAGAGCAGGCGAAGCAGAGGTGAAGAGTGGGTGGAACACGTGGAGCAGAGAAACTAGTAAAGCGACAGGAAACGCTACCGTCATTTTGTACTAATAAAAGCCCTCGTTTTTGTCTTACTCCCTTTGATAACTTAAAATGAGTTCCCACAAAGGAAACAAAATAGAGACATTTTGATTTTCACAAATTATGTATGAAATTATATTAATTTAAACCTCATACCACTCCGGATACTCCCCCCTCTCATTCATCCTCAATCGATAATCATAGCACAGCTCTTCCCCTTCTTTAATATCCCGTATCGCGATTAGTACTACGCCGACTACGCCTCGTTTTATTTCTAGGAGATCGTTTTTTTCAGATAAAGGGTAGGAAGGTCGATTTAGTTTTAGATCTAATTCGGGATCGTAGTACCATTCGGTTGAGCGGGTTAGGTAGTTTGGGATTTGGTGGCGGTTTTTAGAGGGGTTTACTTTGATTTCCGACCAGAAGAAACTCTGAGGATACACATTACAAGAATCTAAACGTCCAGGGGAATGATTTATCAAATGTCCAGTCGCGTTAAAATTCCCATTCTCATCATCCCAAGTCTTAAACCACTCCAGCATATTAGTCGTCGTTAAACAGGATTCTAAATAGGATTCGTGACCTTCTAAAACACCGCCAGTTTCGTTGCAGTTGAGACCGTGGGTTGATTTACCCCAAGGGCCGAGGAGGTTGGGAGGGTAGGACGTGTCGAGGCCAGCGGAGAGAGTTGAGAGGGGTGGAGGAGGGTGGTAGATGCCTGCGTTGGAGGAAGGAATTGGGTGTCGACGTGGATTTCAGCGTGAGTTGTGTCGTGATTTGTGTCGTCGTATGTGTAACTGTGCGACTGCGACGGGGTGTAGTCGTGTAGTCGCACCTTGATATAGACAGACGGGTTGACTGTCTCGTACAGTGGTCGTGGTGAAGACGCCGAGATTGGCGTCGGGGGCGACTTGCGATTGAGCCACTTTACAGAACGGTGGCTCTATCTTGGAGAGGAGACGGAGGACTTCGCCGCGAGGGAAAGGGTTTTTGAGAAGGGTTTTAGGATCATTGTAGTGGCTTTTCAGTGCAACCGGAGAAGACTGACGTTGTTAGTGCTGGTTATGGGTTTCCGAGAAGCTACGAATGACAATGAATCCGAGAAGAACAATTGCGATTTCGGTGTTGATGACGCTTGTACAAGTTGGTTTGCGTGTTGCAAAAATTAGTTTTTCGTCGATTGGATCTCGAAGTTCGTAAACTAAATAACACTTTCCTCCGCCGCTAGAATTCTTGTGGACTCAGGACTGGTTTGAATGATCTAGGTTGTCGTGTAGGGCTACTTTCCGCCCTTGCGGGAGCCAAATGAACGAGCACTTTTCACAGAAATCCTTCCCTCAAAAAAGGGCGCTCTGGCCACTCAAAGTAATTTCCTCAATTCGTCCACTTTCACGTGCCCACGTGATCCACAACTACCGCCTATCAGCGCATACCCCCATAAATTTAACACAGTGTGGCACAAAGCCACGCAACACCTTACGTTGACCTTCAATTAAGGTCTAAATCGGTGGCCCGCCGGTCGCAGCCCGCCCCCCACTTATCGGTAAGATACCTCCCCTTCCCTTACCCCCCCAGTCCTCCGGTACTGATATGATGATTTTCATAGTTATCCCTGGCTTACGTTGTTGTTACAACCATGGTGATGATAACTCAAAACACTTTTCAAACATATTTCTGATCTACGTACCAATGACGCGAAAACGCGAAAGACGCGAGCGTGAGAGACGCCACCCACTGCTGTCAACGCACACAACTAACTCTTTTGTGTCCACCCCCACAGCCCAACCCCAACCCAAGCCCCACGCCATGACCACCACCCCAATGGCCACGTCCCCGACAAACTCCCAAACCCCCAAATCCTTCCTCGCCCTCGACCTGGGCCTCCACACCCTCCGCACTCCCACCCTGTCTACCCCCTCGATAATCTCCCTGCCCTCGTCCACCCTCACCATCCTCCCCTGCGGAGAACACAAGAAAATCTCCAACAAGTCCCAGCTCCAAATCCAACGCTGCGGCGAACGTGGCAACCTCACAAACCTGCCCGTCCTAAAAACCGTCCTCGAACACTGCTTCAAAAACCACTACTCCGTCTGCATTCTCCTGACAAAACTCTTCGACCCCTCGATCCCCCACCTCCTCCCCCTCCTCCCCTCCTCCAAAACCGTAATAGCCCCCTCCTCCTCTTTCATAGGTTCCCCTGACTCAACCCGTCTAATAGTAGACTGCGGTTTCTCTGGCTCCTATATAACTCCAGTCGACTGTTATCAGTCCATAGTCTCCGGACACGTTAGGTGCGGAGTTGGAGGTCGAGTGCTTACGAACTATTTGAGGGAATATTTGGGGTACTCGAAAGTCAAGGTTGACGAGTGGGTTGCGGAGATGGTGAAGGTAAGAAGCTGCGAGGAACGAAGCGATGAGCTCCGAATACTACAATTACGGTCGCAATTCGTCTGCGCCAGTAGCTTCAGTCTTGATATCGACGCCACTGCCACTGCTACGTAATTCTAACTCATTAACGCCAATCTTCTTGCGACTTGCTACGCCCGTCACAGGAGAAGTTGGGACCGGGAATGGAGAAAATTGTTCTGCCGGATTGGAGGGAGAGGCAGGATGTCGTGGGGTGGGAGGAGTTTCTTGAGATCAAGAGGAAGGAAGAGGAGGAGAGACAGGAGAATGTGAATGTGAATATGCAGCAGCAGGCCCCTCCCCCGCTCTCCTCCAAGTCTAATAAAAAGACCGCCAAAAAATCCTCAACGAAGTCCAAAAAACAGAAAATCGAAGACATCGACGACGTTGACCTCGTCGACTCCGACGACGAAGACGACGACGCCCGCCGCTCCCGCCTCCTCCGCGAGCGCCGCCAACGCCAAGCCCGTGCCAAACAACTCGAAGAACAAGTAACAGTTTTGGAAGTCTCCAACCTCCTCCCCCTGGTAATCGAGGCATTGTTCAACCCTTTAGACGTTCTAGGTTTAAACGAAGTGGGGGTGGCTGAAGCGTGCAAGGTCAGTATTGGTAGAGCCGACGAAACGTTGAGGGAGGCTTTGTGGAACAACATCGTGGTTACGGGAGGAAGCCGTAAAATCCCAGGATTCATGGAAAGGTGAGGAGCTGCGAGGATGAAGCCCAGCGAGGAGCGAAGCGACGAGTTGATTTTCCCAATCTCCACCTCTAAAGCGAGTAGCCAAGCGAAGCGACAAGCTAGACAGAATTATGCAACTCGTCGCTTCGCTCCCCGTTGTCTCCACCGCTTTCATCGCTACTCATTTCTAACTTGTAATCGCCAATTTTTACGTAACTCGCTACGCTCGTCGCAGGCTGAGGAGAGAACTCAGGAGCTTAGCTCCCGACGACGTTGAAGTGAACGTGGTGGAGGAGGAGGAGAGCGAGGCGGTCAAGAGGGCGGAGGAGTGGCTGAAGATGGGAGGGAGCAAGGGCGGATTTTTCAGCAACGTGGGAATGAACGGGGGGATGTTCCACAGGGATAGGGAGAAGGAGGGGGGGGGGGAAGATGTGGTGGCGGTTGCTGCTCAGCCGGAAGCCGTGAATGTGAATTCGGTTGCGCAGGTTAAGGTGCAACAGGTTAAGGCTGCAGTCGCTATGCCTCCACCTCCTCCGGTTAGGGTTGCCGCTGCTGTTGTTCCAGCCCCCGCTCCTGTGGCCGCAAAAGCTCCCGCGGTGAAGGCCCCCGCCGTAAAGAAGAAGACTGTAGCCAAAAAGAAACAAACCCCCAAAAAACCCCAACCCCCTAAACCCATAAAAAAGGAAGAAAAGTGGTTTGCTTTGGGTGAAAAAATCGAAGCCCAATGGGCTCGACAAAAATGCTGGTACCCCGGAACTATCGTAAAGGTCCACGGAAATGGAAGGTACGATATTAGCTATGCTGACCAGGATTATGAGAGTGGATTGGAGTGGAATTATATTAGGTGCGCTCCTAAGAAGAGTAGGAGCAGAGGATGATAAACAAAAATATATGAATGAATGAACATTTGATTTGATAAACTACTGATTTTTTGATTATTCGTGTGGTGTGCTTTGGTGATTTTTCTTCTTCCTTCCTACGATCCTCCTAATAACCTCTCAACAGCCCTATTAACGTTTCCATTAGTAGCTTGCAGAGCGACTAAGTTGGCGGCTTCGTCTCCAAAGCCCATGTCGTTCAAGCTCTGCAATTGTCTGGCGTAGCGTTCGGAGGGAGTTTGGTTGGAAGGGGGGGCGGGGGGTGTGGAGGAGGCGGAGGGGTTGAAGGAGTTCAGGAGGTTCGAGAAGTCGAGGCCGCTGATTGTGGCGTTTTGGGGGGTGGCATGGGGGGGTCGGGGGGGGGGCGGCGGGGGGGACGCCGACTCCGTTCCAAGCAGGCGCCGCTGGCATTCTCATCCCCCCGAATCCGCCTCCCATCCCTTCCATTCCACCTCCCATTCCACCTCCCATTCCACCTCCCATCTGCCTCCTCATATTAATTGCCGCCCTCAACATCTGCGGGTTCATCATCGTCCTCATCATCTCCGGGTTGTTCATCATCGCCGCCATCTGCGGGTTGTTCCTGGTCATTTGCTGCATCATGGGGTTGTCGAGCATTTGCTGCATCATGGCGGGGTTGGAGGACATTTGTTCCATGGCGGAGGTGAACATGGGGTTGTCGAGCATTTGCTCGAGGGCGTCGGGGTTGGGGGTGCCGTCGGGGTTCATCATTCCGGGGGGGCATGCCTCCTGCAGCAGCTCCCACCCCCCCCAATCCACCAAGCCCTCCGAGACCTCCGAGGCCTCCAAGTCCAGCCATCGGATTCCCAGCAGCGGGAGTGCCGTTGCTCCCGTTATTCCCCGCCCCCGCCCCCGCACTCGTATTCCCCGCCCACGGATTAACCATCGGCGTATTCGCCACCCTCTCGTGATTCGTGTTGCTCTCATTGCTCTGCGTCGGCCCTCCTCCGACCCCCCCGCTGGGATCGTCGAAGGCTCCCATTTCGGAGAACGCCCTCCTCATGGCGTCCATGCCTCCGGGCATGTTCTGCGACGAGCGTAGCGAGTCGCATGAAAAATTACGTTAACGGGTCAGAATTACGTAGCGATGAAAGCGGCTTGAGTATTTAGACTAAAGCTACTAGCGCCGACGAGCTACGGCCTTAATTGACGTATTCCCAGCTCGTCGTTTCGCTCTTCCCTTGCAGCTTCTCACCTCCATTTGGGACATTTGGAGCTCCATCCCGCGCTGGGCTTGGGCCATCGCGTCGGGGTTGGACGCCATTTCGGCCATTTGACGGAGCATGGCAGGGTCTTGGAGGGCTGCGGGGGGGG
>BLQM01000025.1:100425-121240 GCA_012489335.1 Triparma laevis f. inornata
CCCCCTCTCAAGCCCCACCCCCCGCAAACTCTGAAACGATCCCCGCCACCTTTTCCAACAGCCCAGATTCTCG
The DNA here is from genome assembly GCA_012489335.1 of Triparma laevis f. inornata. Lineage (NCBI taxonomy): Eukaryota > Bolidophyceae > Parmales > Triparmaceae > Triparma > Triparma laevis. Next base: position 100,499 of record BLQM01000025.1, read on the forward strand.
AATGGCCAGATCGACCTCCTCCAAACACAATATTTCGCTCTTAAGTTTCACGATTTCCCTCCCGGTCAACCCCCTCGGAAGCGGCAGAACAAAGTCTTCCGCTCTCACTACCCCGTCTCTCTCTCTCTTTGTCCTTGCCCCGTAAACGACCGGAACGACCATCACCCTCTCCCCACTCAAATGTTCGTACATTTCAACGTCGTTGCACTTCATAATCTCCCTACAACCCAAGAGGTCGTACATAAAGTTTGCCTTTGGCTTAAAAGTCTCCGTCTTGATGTTGTACTGCGCTTTAACCCTGCAGTTGTTGTCGCAGGACCTCGTCACGGGCATGAAGTTCATTCCGTAAACTGTGCTGTAAATCCCAAGCTTTGAGATCACCACCACAGGTTTATGTCCTCCGCTCCTCTTAATTACTCGGTCCCTGGCGTTAATTTGTTAGAAATGCGTGGCGATGATCGTGGATGATCGTTCCGTCCGGCTACGCATCATCGCTTCGCTCGGCCTCGTCGCTTCGCTCCTCGCAACGCTCTCACCACTCGTAGTAGATGTTCTTCCATAATCTTTCGAACCCTTTCTCGCCGAACTTGTTGAAGGCAACGTCGCGGTAGCTGTTCCAACCCGCCTTGTCAACTTCCCAAGCAGCGACGATGTTTTCGGGTCTGCGATGAGTGTTAGAAAGGATGTGTTTATATTATAGCACGTTACCAACATCGTCGTCTCACCTGAAGAAGTCGCTGATTGTCAGCGAAGCCCCAGTGTAGTTCGAAACGCCATACATGGAGAAGACGCACGTACAGCAGCGTATAAACATAAAAACAAAACCGATCATTAAAAAGAGTACACCAAAAGTTAAAGCGACGGGGTCGAATCGTTCTTCATGTTCTACCCATTGCCCCGTGTCGGGATCGTATTGGTCGACTGGTTCGTCTTGTTGGTCGCCCATCATCTTACCACCAATAATAACCATGATTAGCCCCAAGAAGACGCCTCCGCAAATCCTATAATTCCTATTGTGGTGAATCCCCACCTCCTCAATCGCAATCGCCTGCAACCTCTCCATCGACAGCATGGGCAAATTCACCCACTGAACGGAATTAGGATTGACGTATATCTTGAACTGATCGGTGACGGTCATTCCCTCCCACTCTGAGAACCTCATCGGAGAGAAAGTCGAGGGCATGGAGCTCTGGCTCATTTCGCCGGGGACGGGGTCGCTGTACTTAATTAACGAGAACTTGAACGCGGTCTCAGCGATACGAGATTCTGGTAGCAGCGAAGCGCGAGGAGCGAAGCGACAAGTTAGACGTGCATTGGATTTTTGCAACACAAGAGCTAGGTCTCGTTACCCCACTTACCTATGGCAATATCGAAGAACATAGAAACCCTCGGGTCGTTTCTATCAATCGTATTCGCAACCAGATCGCTGATAAACCTATTATTCGTGTGCGCAAACCCTTGCGAAACAACCGGCACCGCTGTCGCCAAATTAGGCACCGCCGCCGCTTGTATGAGAGTCATACCTGAGGTTGTTATTTTGTCGAATGAGTGTTGTTCGTTGCTGTTTAGAGGGACATAACTTGTCATTCTGCGTTCCAATCGGAGGAAATAAAGGGAACTGAGCACAATCACTACTTGCAGATCGAGGGGCAGTGGATGATTGAACGAAAAATGGATCTCCTGCACGATTTGAGGGCAATGAGAATTGGCAGAAGAATAAGACCCCAGAAGATCGCCAGTTGGATAGACAACAAGTCGTTGCCGAAGTCTTAATAACGTCCCATTACCAATAGAATTAAACGCCAGCTCCTACCAAGCAATCTGCTACCCGCACACTTATCCTCGTCCCCTCCTTCTACCCCGCACACATTAATTTCCACACATGTCCTCCCCCATCATCCCCTCTGTCCTGAAAACAATCCTCGTCTTCTCCGCCCTTTACTACACGATTCACAACCACCTTAGCCCCACCCCCCCCCTCACTTCAACTTCGCCGACGACGTTTTCGACCCACTGTATTTTTCAGTTACAGTATCATCTACTGTTGGTTTCGGGGATCTGGGACCGAATACCAGGTTAGCTAAGTGTGTCGTCATGGCGCAAATGTTGACTACGGTGTTCAATGCACTGCAGTTCATTCAAGAACTGTTAAGTCCTTCAAATCGAAGCTCAAGTAAAAAGACTAAATAAACGAATTTTCATCAAAAACAGACGAACAACGTCTTCAACATCTTCTATGAATCTAGTATAGAATCAATCTTCGCTCGAGCCTCATCAATTATTCTCATCTGCTCCTTAATCAGCTTGACCTTATCCTCCTCCTCAGCCCTTGCCCCGCCATTTCCCTCTCCCCCATTCCTTTCCTCCTCCTCAATAAACCTCACGCTACTCCTCTTTTCCCCCATCGTAACATTAACCGCCCTCGTCCCCGGATCATACTCCGAGAAACTACCTCGTGTGAAAGAACCTCGGCCGCCTCCTCCATCGGACTCCCGTGCGAAGACTTCGGAACCTCGGTAGGCGTTGAATTCCTCTTCCCAGAGATGAGTGAATACCGAAATTGGGAACGCCACGACAATCAACGACATCAACATCGCCAAAACAGCAACCAAACGACCCCCAGTACTCGTAGGATACATATCACCGTATCCCACAGTCGTAGCTGTGACGATGAACCACCAGAAGGCGGTGGGGATGGAGTTGAAGGGGGAGATTTCTTCGTCAATTCCGTTGGAGGTTTTGCGCATGTACTGCCATTCGTCGCTGCCGTCTTCAACGGGTTTCCAGTTTCCTCTTTCGAACTTTCTCGGAGCAATTTTACGATGTAAACGTTGGTTAGAAATGTTTAGTGGAAATACATACAAATAGTAAATCAGATTGCGTTCCGCGTAACGTAAGCAACCCTAATGCGGTCTTACCTCATAAATCAAACTCCCGAAAAGGCACATCCCAAAAAACAGAATAACCCCCAACAAATTCAACGCAGGAGCGCTCTTACCCACGACCCTCCCAAACGTAACAAACGTCTTATTATACTTTCCTAACTTCACGACCTGGAATATTCTCGATAATCTTATGATTCGAAGGTTTTGGAGGGATTGTACTGAGAGCCAGTTTTCGAGCCAGAAGGGGGCGATCGCGAGGAGGTCGATTAGCTGCCAGGGGTGACTGCGACGAGTTAGTTTAGAATCTTCTTAATGTTCTTAATGCTCGTCGCTTCGCTCCTCGCAGTGGCGAAATATCGTACTCCCAGCTCGTCGCTTCGCTCCTCGCGGTGACTCACGTCGCGAAGACGAAGAATTGGTAGGGGTGAGAGGCGGTGGAACCGCCGGCTGAGAGGGGGAGAAGAGAGGGTTAGTAATGAAGCACGTTATTACGTCTTACATCTTACGATCCAAATCGTTCGTCGAACTACTCGTCCTCGTTGTCGATCATCGTTCCTCTCCTCTCCCTCCCTCACCTTTCGCAGGAACAGGATAAAATACCAAATGCCTAACCACATACTCCACCGTGAACAAGTAGTACAAATAATCCTGTGTCTCAATCAACCACTTAACCGTCCTCGGTTCACATACGCAATCCTCAGCATTCTCCTCGTCAGGAGGACACGAGTAAGGGCAGGTAGTCGGAGTTTCGAGAAATGAAGGCATGGTTTCCATTGCCATGAAGGCTATTGCGCAGACCATTAGGGACATTAGGGTTATGAAGAATATGAAGCTGGCGATTGAGGAGGCGGGTTTTGTCATTACAAGGAAGATCTGAGGAAGGGTGTTAGAGGGGCGTCACAACAAGCCTTGTCGTTCTCAAAGTTGACGCACGATATGTTCCTGAAAATGGAAATCCTGACCAGTTGCGACTACACACCCCACGTTAAGGGCGTGGGCACTGTCAAGGCGCAAAAATTGGTCCGCCTCTGCCGCAAGCTTGAGCACATCGGGGGATACACATGTTCGAGAGATTCCCTTCTTCTTACCTGCCTCCTTTTAGGTCTTCTAACTGGTGCGCCATCAACACTACTCAAATACATTTCCCTTGTGTGCGGCCACCATGGAGTGTTCGCAACCGAAAATCTGCTTGACATTGAGAAGAGAGTACGGTGGGAAGGAGGGTCGGAGGTAACGTCCGATAATCCTTTCGAAGTTGGAAAGGGGTTTAGAGGAGATGACGCGGTTGCTTCATCTTGCATACCGGCATCGAGGGATTTGGAGTATATACCATTGAGGAGGGGCTGGTGGAAGGCCTCTTCTTGCGACATGGGCTAGTTTTTCGGTTTTTAGTTCGTTCACATGTTCTGGTAAACGATTTCGACTTCGGACCACTTCTCTTAGAGCTACAGGAGAGCAATAAATAGGCGCTGCGGCAAGTTGGGTTGGTCAGGGTATATTGATTAGAGGCGCCCCATGCTCGTGGTGTCGATTGAACATGTTCTTTTAAGGTTAGGGCCGGAGGACGAGCTTCAGGAAGCGGACGAAAGAGTTGATGAAGTATTGGGACACGTTGGCGATGATGATGGCGACAGCGACGATGAGCAATATCAAGAAAAAATTTCGGAACCATACGACAATGATGATTCGGACGATGAGGAATATGCGAGGAGGAAGAAGACGAGGGGGGCGTAAAAAGATAAAGGGAGTTGAACGGAATTATCGGGGGAAGATTATACCGTGCGGGATAGTCCGTTGTCAATATAAGACTGGTAAAATGGATCATATGAAGGTTCATAAGGCTGCGAAGCATGGGATCGATGTGGTTTGGTTTTCTTGTGATCAAGATAATTGCGACTACAAAGCCAAGTCTGCAAACAACCTCAAACAACACAAACAACATGTTCACAATATTGACGTCGTTTGGCACCAGTGCGAATTATGCGACTGCAGAGCAAAGACAGCAGGCAGCCTCAAATCGCACAAACAATTTATTCCCAACATCGATGTAGTTTGGCATCAATGCGAAGAATGCGACCACAAAGCCAAGCACGCAGGCGACCTCAAACAATACAAACAAAATATCCACGGCGTTAGGTACCAGTTCGATTCGTGAGAATACAAAGCCAAGTCAGCAGGCAGCATCAAAATTTACAAACAACATGTTCACAACATTGGCGTAATTTGGCACCACTGCGATTCATGCAACTACAAGGCGAAGCAAGCAGGCAGCCTCAAACGACACAAACAAAGTATTCACAAAACCAACGTCGTTTGGCACCACTGCGATTCATGCGAATACAGGTGTAAGCAAGCACACACACTCAAACAACACAAACAAAATGTCTACAACATTGACGTCGTTTGGCACCAGTGCGATTCATGCGACTTCAAAGCTAAGCACGCACGCCACCTAAAACAACACAAACGATGTATTCACAACATCGACGTCGTTTAGCACCAATGCGACTCGTGCGACCACAAAGCCAAATTCGCAGGCCATCTCAAACTGCAAAAACAACGAAAACACCCATAGAACCCATCATAATCAGCATAACCAAACATTTTAATTGAAATTATTTGTCATGTAAAGTCGCACTCTTTTTTATACCTTTCCAACACCAGCAACACTAACAAGATTAATACAATACCTATTCCCCTTCCCATCCGGTAAATTATGCCCCAAATGCGTTCCATCCTTACTCACAGTCTCCCCCGAACTCTTCAAAACTCTAGTATTCTCCCAGTTCACTTCCGAGTCACGGAAGGAAGGCCAACCGTGAGTGTACGATTCTTGGAGGAATTGATCCACGGTTCTATTGATTGGAGCTGTGAAGAGTGGTAAATTCGTAACTGTATCGTAGTACGTTAAAGTTTCGCCTGGTTTTAGTTTTTGGATTTCGGAGAGATAGAGGTCGTTCTTTTCGAAGGAACCGGCGGGCTCGGCGAAGTGACGGTTGAAGGAACAGATTTTGTCGGCGAGATTGGAGTCGACGTTCCAGCGGACGGAGGTTACGGGGTTTTCGGTCGTGCCGTGAGATTTCTAAGGACGAGCGATGAGCGACGAGCGACGAGCGACGAGAGTTTTTGTTAGGACAGAATTGACGAGAACGTCAACGAGGAGACTGCTGCGTACCTTGGCCATTACGTCTTCGTCACAATAAACAATCGGAGAATCAGGATCCACAGAACCACCCAAACCGAACATAGCCTGAGCGGGCTGCGGCGCAGCGGACGTGAGGGATAGAACTGCAGCGCCGACTAAACCCTTGATGACGAAGCGACGGGAGGAGGCAGCGGAGGAGGTGAGCGGTTTGCTTCCGTTGAAGAGCCGCTTCGGAGCGGCTTTGACTCGCTTGACCTTGTAGGTGACGTGGTAGCTTGGGGTGGACGCATCGTTCGCGGGGTGGATGGGTGGGGGCGCCAGATCAGCGACGAGGCTGACCGGCGAAGAGATCGGCAATTCTTCCTCAAAGAACGATCCAGAGAGGTGGGAGTGGCGGCGAGAGGTAGAAATCACCCATGAAGTGCTCTGGGTTGTGAGGAGGAGTAGCGCGAGGGCTGTGAATGCTTTCATTGTGGAAAATGCGTTTTCCAGAAATCGAGCCCCAAAAGCTTTCGGTCTTCACCGAACTGTTTCTTACGAAAAACGCTCCAAAACTCAGCCAGATCTCTCACTATCTTCTAATAAAATCTGAACACTTTAACTAGGACCGCTCTCGCTCGTTATAGAACTCTGTTGAGGTCGTCGTCGAGCTCCGCCCATTTCTCATTAATTTTACGACGCTTGGTAGAGTCGTCCTTGCCGCCGTCTCAACTCCCAGCTACCCCCACCTACTCCACCACCATGTCCGCCCTCGTCCCAACCTCCCACTTGATCTGTCCAATCTGCTCCTCCCACCTCCTCGACCCTCGCGCTCTCCGCAACCACCTCCAATCCTCCCGTCACTCCATCACTAACAAAACCCAGCTCGACGATTTCATCGAAACCTCCCGCAACCGTGAAAACAAGCGACTCTATGATGGGGATTTGGCGAAGGAATCGAAGGAGGTGGAGGCTATTGTCGTGGAGTACGTAGTGGAGGGGAAGAGCGTCGGCGTTTGCTTCGGAGAGAACAGGTGAGGAGCACCGTGAAGAAGCCAACGATGACGACGACGAGATTGGGAATACGACAATTACGCGCTCTTCAGATAAATAACGTTCTAAACTAACGAGGAGTCGAGCGACGAGATTACGAAGGCGTCATAAATACAACGAGGAGTCTCTTCTTCTACTTCTTCTTCTAAAACGCCGCTCACATTGAAACTCTTTGTTCAATCGTCGCTTTGCTCCTCGCCTGAAATATACAATTACGCGCTCTTCACATTATTTAAGAACGTTCTAAACTAACTCCCCCCTCCCCTCCTCGTGCTGGCGTTCGCTCGCAGCAACTCCGAAATGATAGTAACAAAAATCCCCAAAGGCTCCGAACTCCAGCCCCTCTCCTCTCAGCTCAAAGGCAGTAAAATCCTTTCAATGAACGATTTCCCCTGCTCAACACGCTCCGAACTCCAACTCGCATTTTCTGAAATAGGTTCAACTCGTCCTATCCGTTTAAAATTTTTAACAACACCAAATCACACCACCGGCTTCCGCACGATCCGAGGTCGCAGGAGATTAGACGAAGAAGAAGACGCGGAGAATAACGACGAACAAATATCTAACGATAACCTTTCGAAGGAGGAGGTACGAAGGAGCGACCGTAGGAGGGGCGAAACACGAAGCGACGAGTTTCGCTTTCTCCACCACTAACACGCACCCTATGGCGCCTTGCTCGCGCTCGCTTCGCTCGCCACAGAACTTTTATCACATTCTAAACGTGCAAAAAACTGTTAGCGTTAGAGAAATTCAAGCTAGTTACAAGAAACTCGCCGTTTCACTACACCCGGATAAAGGCGGTAACGAAGAAGAATTTCAATCTCTCAACCGCGCTTTTAAAGTCCTGTCCAACCCGAAGACGCGCTCCCGCTACGACAAGCACAACCAGCGACTTCACCCGTTCATTGAGGCCGCTAAAAACGACGATCTAATAGCCCTTCAGAAATTCGATCCCGATCAATTCACTTCCCACAACCCAGGTACGCCTACTACTCAGGCTCAAACAAAACCCCAATTAAAAAAACTGTCTCAACCACTAACAAATCCCTTAGCCTCCTCCATTACAGACCGTCACGGCAGCAACGCTCTCCACTACGCCTCCGGTTCCGGCGCCTCCCCCCCGTCCTAACCTACCTAATCACCACCTGCCTCATCGACATCAACAGCATGACAACGTTAAAAAAGACCACTTCGAGCTCACGCACACCGCTGCATTGGTCTGCTCGGAACGGACATACTGAAACTTGTAGGTGGTTGGTTGATAATGGGGCTGATTTTAATAAATCCACAAGCGACGGTACTACCTGCGTACACTGGAGGTGAGGAACAAGAGGAGCGAACGCGACGACGTTTTGAACGCAAATTATTTGCGCACGTACTTTGGATTCCGCATAAGTTGCCTTAGTCAGTGCACGTACACGCTGCTGGCGTCGTTGCAACGCAATTCTAACTCGTCGTCGCTTCGCTCCTCCGGTTCCTCGCTACGCTCGTGGCAGTCTCTGGAACGCTCACTCCTCGACTTGCGGTTATTTTTTGAGCGTTGGAATTGATATTAATGTTTTGAATAGTTTTAGTTGTAATGCAGGGCATTTTATTGGGTTGAATGGGGATGTGGAGACGATGAGGTTTTTTGTGGAGAATGGGGGGGATGTTAGGAAGAGGAATAATCAGGTGAGGATGAGATATAATATAATATGCTCCTCATTTTCACTCGAAACTAACACGGCTCGCTTCGCTTGTCGCAGGGTCACACCGTGGTTCACAAGGCTGCGTGGAGGGGACGTCTTCAATTACTAGAATTTCTAAAAACCCTGCTTCCGACCGAGGTGAGGAACTGCGAGGAGCGAAGCGACGAGCTGGGAATGCGTTAATTCCGTACGTTATTCGACCGCGCTGTAGCTCCAATCTAGAAATCGACGCCAATATCACCGCAACGCAATTCTAACTCGTTGACGCCAATCTTCATGTGACTCGCTACGCTCGTCGCAGCTCTTCGGACAGGTGGACTACAACGGGTACACGCCGATGGACGTTGCCAGGTTGTCCGGGGAGGACGAGACCGTGCGTTGGCTTGAGACCGTTTTGGAGACAATAGACACTATAAATAAATAAATAATAAATGATTTGATGAAATGAAATGAATTCCTACTTCCTACAAAACATGCAATCCCAAACTCCGCCTCCTTAGTCCGCCTTCACGGCCAACCTCTCCTCCAACCTCTTGGTAACGCGAGCGCCAGCGTACGTGTACGAATAGTACGAGGCTCCCAACCACGTGCAGTAGAACAACAATCCTAAAATCCAAACCGTATGGAGCAGGAAGCTTCCGTAAAACAACGTCGCACCCATGAAGGCAGTTCCACTTGCGGCGAAGTGAAGGATCAAGTACGCCCAACATTTGGAGCTCGTCGTCGCACCGGGGAGTTTCTTGTAAAGGTCCTTGAAGCTGCTCCTGTTGGGAACTGACATCAAGATATCGCCCGTAACGAACAGCCATAAGGCGTAGGGGATCAGCCACACCATGTAAACCAGAAAAGCGTCCGTGACGCTAAGCGGCAAGTGGCGAGCGAAGCGAGCCGTGTTAGATTTTTTACGTAACTCGGAGCGTTCTCCACTACGTTCCCTCTTCACACTCTCTCACCTCTTGCGGTCGTGCGCTGCGTTTGTCATCGACGCGAAGAACGACCCGTTGTTATCGAAAGGAGACCAACTCCCTCCTCCCGTCCAAACTGCGACGAGCGTTAGCGAGTTGCAAGAAGATTGACGTTAACGAGTTAGAATTACGTAGCGGTGATGGTGGCGTCGATATCTAGACTGACGCTACTGGTGCAGACGAATTGCGGCCGTAATTGTCGTATTTGCAGCTCGTCGCTTTGCTCCTCACAGCTTCTCACCTTTCCTCCACCTCAACGCGTAACTCACTAGAGCCGGATTGAAGTGAATGAACACGCCAGAGGTCTTTGAGATGTCGTGGAGGACGAGCGCGTTTGCGTTCATGATCACACTGAAAGCGAGAGGACCGTTGACGATTATGAAGAACGCGAAGCCAAGACGGTTGCGGACGCTGTCGGAGAAGAAAGGATCGACGGGACCGAGGACTGTTCCTATTTCGAGGAAAAGGAGACCCCAGCCGAGCCAGTTGAAGACCCAGCACATTTCGACCATGTAGAACAGCTTCTTCTTGCTCTTGTAATCTGACGAGAGGTTAGTTGAATAAAGAAAATCGAGGACGAGGAGTTTGCAGCGTACCTTGATAGACTATCCAGAAGAGGAACGGCCACTGAATCGTGGAGTAGATGACCAGCCAGGCAGGCTGATGCCCCAGACAAAAAGCTTTTTAGTAGGGTGGGCGGGGTGAGATATATGACATGAAAAGTGGCGCATCACCGGCGACTGACGAGAAATAAAATGCCCACACCTTTGAACATGAGGCTCAGCATTCCTCCCATGAATATCGGCGCGGGTAGAACCCTTTCTCTGATTATTGCGTTTACTTCGATAACTGAAATCATGCGAAACAGCTGCGGAGGGCGAGGGTGAGAAGGAATCACAAGGCAATCGAAGGCAAATCCGCGACGTCGGCAGCCGCAATCAGTTTCATGCCAAAACAATTTTATTCACAGCTTCGTGTGTCGAGACGATGGTTACAAGTGCTGCCATTATACTATATAATCACGTGATGCGGATATATACAATGTTGAGTAGCTTACAAGCTGCAAATTTGATCGATTGTGGTCCCAGATTTTCAGTGAAAATCCAAAATTTGAGGGAAGGTTTCGCATCGATTTTTGTGAGCTACGAACGTCGAACGTTCCCTCCGATCTCCAATCCACTCCTGTAGCGACCTACTCCCCGCTAATTACACCCATTTTGCTGCGGATACGTTAGGAAACAAGAAATATCCAATCCCGTCCAGCCGCCACTCGCGAGCGTTCTCGTCATGTCGGGCTTCATTGGTTGGATGCTGACGCCGGAGTTTCGCAGGCACCTACTCACGTACATTCCATTGGATGCATTGTTGAAGACCACGACGATTTCGAAGGAGTTCGAGGAGACTACGAGGGAGTACATCGTTAGGCGTGTTGAGAGCGGCGAGATGATTCTTCATCGCGGAGTAGATATAGTAATGGATCCCGCCAATAGTTCTGAAGAGGAGAAGAGAGCGTTTGGACGAGCGACGAGGAAGAGGAATACGCTCGTAACGCAGGTGGTCTTCCTTCAAAATGTTCCTCGGGTCGGAGACTTCGCCTGCCTCCTGGCCGTTAATCTCGTCGTTGTTGATATCCCCGAGGGCATTATGTGCATCGGTTATGCTGCCTTCGATAGCTGCCGTAGTTTGACTACCGTATTTCCCCCGGCGACGCTAACATCAATTGGCGAACAAGCCTTCAATGGTTGCTCCAGTCTAGAGAATGTCGATCTCCTCCACACAAACCTTCAAGAATTAAGTCGAGCTGCCTTCGCAAATTGCTCAGAACTAAAATCGGTGACGATCCCAGACTCGCTTCAAACGCTTGGTCCCCACGTCTTCTACGCCTGCTCCAAGCTAGTCCCCTCCAACATTGACGTCACCAACCAGACGATCGATACAACGCACGAAGTCGTCGCCCACCTCCGCTCCGAAATGTCTCTGAACGCTCTCCTCTCCGGCAACATTTTCCTCAACACCGACGACTTCCGTAGGACGTTCGTCCCGTACCTTTCCAACGATGCACTGATGACGATCAGGCTGGCGTCGAAGCCGTGGTCACGCGTGGCGGACGAGTTTATAGGGGATGGCGTTGAGAGCGGTGTGATAATGGTTCGTGATGGGAGAGACTTCAATTATGATGAAGCTCAAGCTCGACAAGCGAGGCGTAAGCTCGTAACGCGGGTGATCTTCCTTCTACATATTACGAAGGTCGGAAATTATGTCTTCTACGAGGCCTCCAATCTCGTCGTTGTTCATATCCCAGAGGGCGTTGAGAACATCGGGGAATCTTCCTTCAGCTGCTGCAGTAGTTTGACTACCGTATATTTCCCGACGACGTTAACATCTATCGGTTATGGCGCCTTCAATTCTTGCTGGAGTCTAGAAAACGTCGATCTCCTCCACACAAACCTTCAAAAATTAGGCAACGGTGTCTTCGACAGTTGCTCAGAACTAAATTCGATGACGATCCCGGACTCGCTTCAAACGCTTGGAACAGATGTCTTCTGGCACTGCTCCAAGCTTGTCCCCTCCAACATTGACATTAACGACTGGCATAATGATACAACGCCCGAAGTCATCGCCCACCTCCGCAGCAAACAATCCGCTCCCTGCAAAAACCCAAAAACGCCTCTCAAATTTTCATAAAAATCCTTTCTTTCCTCTCTTTCACATTATTTACTCTTCTTCGCCAACAACTACTCCGACGCCTGTCCAGCCGACTTGAACGTCGACGACTTTACCGGAGATTAGGCTTTCGTCGAGGCTGACGACTTCCATTGGGGTTCGATCGCCGCTGGCGCTACCATGGCCTAGGCAGCCTAACTTCACACCGCCGGAGCTCCCCCCATGCGAAAAAGTGTACAAAGCATTTGACTCCCCCGCCACGACCGTAAAATTATGCCCGCAACCAATCCAGGTCGCCTTCTCCTCTAAATTAGTAACCACCTCCGGGCTCAAAAACCCACTCTTCCCCCCCCAAACATACACATTCCCATTAACGTCCAGCGCAGCGGCGTGATTGTAACCGCACGATATTTGAGCGACGTGGATGTCGTTCATTTCAAAGTGTTCTATGACGTTGGGGGCGTTTTCCATGTTGTAGACGTCCATTGAGAGGCCTCCGCCGAGGCCGAGTTGGTTGGCTTCGTTTTTCCCCCAGCCGTGGACGGTGCCATCGTCGGCTAGGGAGAGGGTGAAGGCGTGGCCGACTGCGACGAGCGTAGCGAAGAGCATGACAAATTACGTCAACGGGTTAGAATTACGTAGCGATGAAAGCGGCTTGAGCGTTTAGACTAAAGCTACTAGCGCCGACGAACTATGACCTTAATTGTCGTATTCCCAGCTCGTCGCTTCGCTCCTCGTAGTTTCTCACCGGAGATTTGGGTCCAGGTTATATTGGGGAGGGTGGAAAGCATTTCTACGGGTTCGAAGTAGAGTTGGTCGATGGCGTCGATGTTGCCGAGTCGTCCAAATTGTCCTGAACCGACCGTGAGTATTTCGTTGGAGTTAGGGGAGAGCCCTACGGCGTGTGAGGAGGCTATTTGGAGTTGGGTTAGGGGAGTTTCGTCTTCGTTGAGGCTGGTGATTTCCTGAGGTAAATTGACGTTGTAATTCCCGTCAGTCTGCGAGGAGCAAAGCGACGAGTTAGTTTAGAGTGTGCTTAATGCGAGGAGCGTAGTGCACGGTGCCTCATTACTATCGCAGTTGTCGTATTCCCAGCTCGTCGCTTCGCTCCTCGCAGCTTCGTCGCACCTGCACAGTAACACCCAACCCCAACTGCCCGTACCCATTCAACGGGTCCCCGCCATACCCCCAACTTAGCGTCTTCTGCTTTTCAGTGTTCTTATCCTTTCCTAGTATACCGAACGATTTCGGACCGAGGACTAAATCCTCGATTAATATATCTGCGGTCAGAGAGGATTTGTTCTCTCCGGACATGTACTCGGTTACTTCCTGTGATTTATTGTATTTCTCATCGCCGTAAATGAAGACTCTATTTATTTCATCGGGAGTGTTGGAGTTCTGGGAGAATACTAAGCCAGTGTTATCGGCTTTGCCTACGCGGTAGTGTTTGAGAGACCAGGAATCGTCAAGGCCTAGATCGTCGTTTATTGCGGAGATTGGGATTTTACGGGGGGAGAGGATGGAGGAGGTTTCGGAGGCGAGAGTGGGGAGGCGGGATTTGGCGGCGGAGCCCCAAACGTAGATGGCGTTGGGGGAGATCAAAGGGAGGACCTCCGGAGTTGTGGAGAGCGACGATTTGAGGAGCGAAGTAGAGGAGGAGGGGTTTTTACAGGCGGTGCGTCTGCTAGCGCGGAGGAGGGACGAGAGCATGCTTGGTTATTTCGAGGAGATGGTTCTGAGGTATGCTGGTGCTGTTTGCTGGCTGGTGTGTCTGTGACGTGCGTAAGAGAGCAGCAATGTAGAGTTAGAATGGTGAAAATGAACGTGGGGGCCGCTCGATCGACGTGCCCACAAAACTTCGAAACGTGAAATTTCAAGCATTTCATTCAATGGAGGCGACTATTAGTAGTGTAGCCCTTCAGCATAGGCAGGTAGAGATCGTGATCGCACCTTTAAAAAGCAGGAGCGCAGAAACCAATTTTTTCAGCAGGAAAACCACAAGTGATTTTTCTCTTTTCGCTCGCCACTCTCTGCCTCTCACGTAAAACGCTAAAAAAACTTCAGCTAGCTACTCCTACTTCCCATATCCTCCTGCTCATACGTCTAGGACTGCTATCTCTCGTTAAAAATCCTACAGCTCGTCTCGTAAAATCAAGGGTTGATGGACGGCTTAGCAGCGTACTCCGATAGCGATGACAGCGACAACGACCAGCCTCCCGCTCCGCCCACCACCAACACCACCAAACCTACCTCCTCCTCCACCAAGCTCAAGCCCGCCACCAAAACGAACAAAAAAGGCCGCAAGGTCCTGTCCCTCTCTAACGTGATCCCCGCCGACATCTACGCCAGCCTCACCCGAGGCTCCACCGACACCGACAGCGACAGCGACGAGGAGGAGGCTTCCAAGAGAAAGAAGCTTGCCTCCCGAACCGCGTCCGGAAAGAAGGGAGGGGGGTTGTTGAATAAATTGAAGGGGATTAAGCCGAGTGATAAGCCTGTAACTGTGGTGCAGTCGTCGTCAACAACAACAACAGCGCAGTCGACCCAAAAGCTGGGCTTTGATCTGAGTCAGCTGACGTCGGCTAGCGTGACTACTACTACGACGAAGAAGGGCAGTAGCGGGGGTGCGGTTGTTGACATTCACGGCAACGGAGGCTTATCTACTTCTACAGGAGGTGAGAAACTGTCTCGGAGCAAAGCGACGAGCTGGAGGAGTACGATATTCACGATCGTAAATTCGTTTGCGCTACTAGCTCCAGTCTAGATAACTACGCCACATTCACCGCTACGTAATTCCAACACGTTAAACCCAATCCGCATGCGACTCGCTATGCTCGTCGCTACGCGTCTTCGCAGCCAAAAAAGCGACCCGTCGCCCTCTCCTACCCACCAAAAAACCCAAGGCCTACACCGCTCCCACTCCTACAAAATCCCAAGATTCAGACGACGACGATGACGACGACAACAATTCCTCCAGCATCATATCGTCCGCCGTAAACAACCTGAAGAAGAAGAGGCAGTTCTCCGCAGCCAACTCACAGGTGAGAAGCCGCGAGGATCGAAGCGACGAGCTGCGAATACAACAATTACGGTCCCAATTCGTCTACACTAGTAGCTTCAGCCTTGATATCGATGCCACTATCACCGCCACGTAATTCTAATTCATAAACACCAATCTTCTTGCGACTCGCTACGCTCGTCGCAGTACGCCGTCTCAAATAAAGGTGCCCACGTCGGACCCAGCGCCCCCCCTACCGGTCCCGCCGGTCCAGCCCCTCCCCAAAACAACCACGTGCAACAACAACAACAATACGTCGAAGTTGCCCCGCCCCAACCCCAATTCTCCGACTCCGACTTCAACCAAAACCAATCCTCCAAATCCAACAAGCGCCGCAAACGCGACATGGAGCTCGCCCTCTTATCCGGCGACACCGCCAACGTAGCCATAGCCGGCGCAATCGAAAGTTCCACAGGCCTCTCAACCAGCAACGCAAGCTGGGCCGACGAATACTCCACAAGCGGAGGAGGAGACGAAGGCGACAGCGCCCCTACCATGATCAAAATGTACGATCCGAAAACGGGGGAGACGAAAATGGTCAGCGGAGGAAGCGATCAGGCGAGGAGGAAGGGACATGTTAATCAGCTGGTCGCGAACGCGGCGAGGATGGAGGAGATTATGGTTAGGGATAAGGCGAAGCTGGGTAAAACGAAGAAACAGACCAATGCGAAGTACGGTTGGTGATTCTAAAAAAAACCCATTCATAAAACAAATCAATTATCAAATCTACTTCACTTTTTCTTCTTCCTACAATCCTACATCTCCTATCATTTCCCATTCTCCTTGAACCCCGGGAGCCAGTTAACCTTGAACCACTCGATCGTGCGAGCCCACCCCTCCTCAAAAGTAACCAACGGCTTGTACTTCAAATCTCTCTTTGCGTTTCTAATATCGAAGTACCTGTGAATCGTGAGCATACGCACGCTGAAAACGTTGAGCTTGAGCTTCTTCCCGATGAGCCACCCCACGGCGTCGCAGACGTAACCCAAGAAGAGCATGAGAGGTGTGGGGAGCTTGAATTTGCTGAAGATGTCGGTGAAGCCCATGGCCATGATGGCGACGTTGAGGACGTGCCAAAACTTCTGCGGCTGATCGTCCGTGATGATGTAGAACTTTCCGAGGCTGCAGGTGGAGGGAGGGTTAAAAAAAGAGGAGCAAAGGGTGAGAACAATACGTTTTCGAAGCGTGCGGAGGACGAAGTCCGAGGAGCGAAGCGACAAGTTAGTATATAGAACGTTCGTAGTGCTCGACGCTTCGCTCCTCCGCGAATCTAAACGAATTCGTTCAACGTTGTCGTCGGTACGCTCTTCTCTCACCTAGCAGACCCTTCCCTCAACGAGTCCGCCCCGCACATAAGCCCATGACAATAATTATCAACATAACAGAAACTGCATATGTTCTCGCCGTTACCGAAAACCCTCAACAACCCTCCCCCCGCCGTCTGCAGCAAATTAGGAAGGAACAGAAGATCATTAGGACCGTAAACCTGATGAGGTGCAACCGCGACGGTTAATAGGTCCTTCGAGTTAGCGGCGCAGAGGGCTTTCTCGCCTAGAGCCTTGGTCTCGGCGTATATCTGGAGGAATGTTGAGGGGATTGGAAGGTCGTCTTCTGTGAGGCCTTCGATGTTTTCACCGGTGAACCTGGTGCTGGGGCTGAGTGGGAGGACGAGGAGGAACGAAGCGTCGGGTTAGAGGAGCGAAGCGATGATGTGTATGCAGGCACGAGTAGTTTCGTGTCGTGTTGTGTCATGTCGTTCGTTTCTTTCCGTTTTCTTTCGTTCCATTTTGTTTCGTTCCGTTCCATTCCATTCCGCTTCGTTCCGTTTCCGCTTCGTTAATCTTTCACCGCTCCTCATCCTCATCCTCATCGTCGCATTCGCTCCTCCGCTCGTTAGTTGGGACGAATTATCAACGTTTTCACGTATATTCATTCGGTTCGCGAATCTCACCTACTCGACATGACGATCTTCCCTACTCCCTTCTCCTTCGCCCCCTCAATAACATTAACCGTCCCCCCATAATTCACTGCGTGGTAGAGCTCGGTAGGGTAGAAGGGTCCGACTAGGGCTGCGATGTGGTAGATTGTGTCGATATCGGTGCACGCGGAGGAGACGGAGGAGGCGGAGGTTAAGTCGCCGATTAGCCAGGTAACTGAGCCGGATCCTCCTCCGACTTTGATGGCTGAGGCGACGCGAGCCTTCAACCCATCATCTGCAGGCTAGCATTTGGAGCGTCGCGAACGAGAAGCGTAAACGGCATAGCAGCAACGAAAATGTAGCGGCACCCTCGTTAGAATTAATCCATCAATCAAACGCACGCTCACACAGACACGCATTAAAAAAATAGCCAAACTACATACGCCTCGTCACGGGCTCACCTTCAAATCAAAAGCCGCAACGCTCTTCGCCCCCCTCTCAAACAACATCTCAACCAACCTCCCACCAACCAAACCGCTAGAACCGGTTACGAGGCAGCGGGAGCCGGAGACGTTGAAGCCAGGAGAAGGCATGATGAGCGACCCGCGTGAAGTGAAAACGTAGAGCGGCTTTGGAGAGTGAATTACAACTTCAGGAGCGAGCTAGAGCAGCAGTAGACGGATGAAAAGGATGAGGTGGACTTAGTAGTAGCGGCTCAAGCAAGATGCAGCGATTTTGATGAGAGTGTTCGTGTTTGAGACTTGATTGATTGGAAAATTGAGGGAGTGAAAAACCTGGAACATTTCTGGTTTTTCTCGGACTACGTAACAATTCATAGCTATCAGCACCAAGTAATATCACCAAAGATCATAATTTCAACTCGTCTGATACCTCTTATAGCCTGTAAAGCACGTGAAATAATTTAAAAGTGCAATCAAAATTCGGCCATCGACCCTCTTCGTTCTTCGCTAGCTCTGCTGTTAATTTCCTGTCCATTCACGTAAGCGACGCCAGCTCCAATAAGTCTGAAGGAGGAGAGGTGAGACAAGGAGCGATAGAAGTGAATCTCAGTCTCCTCGATGACGTTCAATCTCGTTTCTTCTTTCTCGTTTTGCCGAACTCCGTTGCAGCCCATGGAGAGTCCGCACCCGATGCCAGAGGAGCAAGTGATGGTGTCTTCGGCGACGTACCACTTCCTGTCTCCGTAGGCGACGCACCAGCTGTCGTTGAAGGCTGAGCGTGAAGCCCGAACGCCCAGCAAGATCCGCAGGAGCTCTTGTCAAGGATCGTAGTCGATGAGCGTCCATGAGCGTCCATGAGCGTCCATTCTAACTTGTCGCTTCGCTCCGAGCCCTCGCAGAGTCGAGCTTCTATTAAAATCTTCTCTAAAAAGAAGACCTCGAACATACATGGACCTCTTCGGTTCCGACTCCGACTCCGACTCCTCCTCCCCTTCCACCTCCCTACGCAAGCTCCCTCCTCCTCCCTCCCCCAACTTCCTCCCTCTCTCAACCCACATCCTCCAACGTTGGTCAACTCACAATCGCCTCCCTTATACACCTCATGTTAGTCAACCTGTTTTAACGAGGATTAAGAATGTACCGTTGAGTGAGTATGCGATTAGGATTGAGGGAGATCAGGGGGGAGCGCTATGCGGGTTGAGGAAATTGTTGGAGGGGAAAGGTGAGGAACAACGTTGAGAGGAACGGATGAATGATGATTACGAGGAATTACGCCACCACTTACCCATCTCCCGACCTCGCACAGGCCTGAAAATAGTAGAAGACACAACAACCCCCGTCGACTACATAATCAACGTTCTCCCCGATTCCCCCCTCGATTCTTCAATAACTGAGCACACAGCTTCACTAAACCCCGAATCAATCTCCATTGAAAATGAAATAAAAAATGACATCTCAACTTCCCATCCTTCCCTCGTCCCCGGCGGTCAACTGCTAACCGTATCTCCCACGTCTTCACCTCCTTCAATTCCTGAATCATTTACCACCTCCTCAACCCCTAATTTCCTAATCCAAATTAATCCTGGTTTTAAGATAAACACTCAATCCTGTAAATGGCTCCCTAACTCATCTAAAATATCACAGCTTGAATGGTCTAACGTTGAATCATCAACTGTCTGCATGTCCGCATACGAGATAATGCTCAATAGAACAATGTGCACGTCCAACATTCTCCGAGTTTCCGAGAGTATTAGGTTGAACGGTTTCGTGGTTATTCCGGGGTTGTTTGAGGAGGAATTGATTGGGGAATTGAGCGAGAGGATTATGGAGGATTATGGGGTTTGTAGGGAGAGGATATTAGAGAGGTTGAAGGTTGATTTAGAAGGTGAGATACCGCAATTTTAGTGACGTTAAAAATGGAAGTTTCTAACGTCGTCGCTTCGCTAATATATTTCCCCCGCAGACCCTAAAGACGATCAACCAACCGTCTCCTTCAAAGAACTAAGCATGCGCGAAGACTTCCGCGTCGACATCCGCAACACCCCCAACCTAATCGCCCTAAAAACCCAACCCTCATACACCCGCTTCCGCTCCAACCCCACCGTCCTCGAAATAATCAAAACCGTCATGGCAGGTAAAAGAACTACGGAGGATTATTTAGGTAACTACGGTAAATACAATTTCTCCGTATCCTCCTCCCCCTCTTCTCCTCCTCGACCTCCTAACATCGGCGATCTCGGTTCTGTGATAAGTCTCCCTGGTTGCGCTGATCAAGCAATTCACGCTGATACTCCTCATATATTCGATTTTCAAGTTCCCGCGCATTACGTTAATTTATTTTGTGTTGGGAAGAATTTGGAGGAGAGTGTGGGGCAGACTTGTTTTGTTAAAGGGAGTCAGGTTTTGGGGAGGTGTAGGGAGATGGAGGGGGAGAGGAGGGAGTTGGAGAGGAATGTTGTTAGGCCGTTTGTTAAGTTGGGGGATGCGGTTATGTTTGATTGTAGGTGAGATTAGGAGTGGCGAGCGGAGGCGAGGAGCGAAGAGAAGAGATTGCGAAGCGACAAAATTACGAAGTCGTATAAGCAACTTTTTCTAGTTATTATTCTAAAAAGTCGTCGCTCCTCCTCACTCTGAACTCCTCGCATAGAGTTCTTCACTTCGGAACGGAGAATCACAGAGTTGTCAGGCCGATCGTTTACACGAATTACTGGAGGGAGTTTTACCGCGACCCCAAGAACTGGGACGAGAGGGAACGCCTCTTCGAAGATCATCAAAAATAAGAAAATAGTTCTTTTGATAACAAAAAAATTGGTGGTGGTGCAGTTCTATAATATTTGTAAGAATGATCGAGAGTCAATTTTCATTCGTTTGACGCGTCTTGTGTTGGATTTTGGGATTATAGTTATGGTTATAGTTATGGTTATGG
>BLQM01000026.1:0-13097 GCA_012489335.1 Triparma laevis f. inornata
ATAACCATAACCATAACCATAACCATAACCATAACCATAACCATAACCATAACCATAACCATAACCATAACCATAACCATAACCATAACCATAACCCATAAACATATCTTCAACTTCTTCGCCATAACCATAACCATAACCATAACCATCTTTCCAACTTCTTCACCATAACCATAACCATAATCATAACCTTAACCATAACAGAGTTGAGTCTGCCGTAAAATAGAAATAGGACTTTTTTTCATAGCAAAAATTCAAATAATAATTTCATTTCAACCCTCTATAACCCTCTCCTCTTCCTCTCCACCCCTCTTCTTCTCCTCTATCTCAAGCATCTCCGTAACTCTATCCACGCCCTCTACCACTCCTAACTCTGCCATCAACTCTTCCCCCCTCTTCCAAACTTCCTCCACCCCCAACCCTCCCTCCCCGCAAAACTTCAAAACATTGACGCAATGTTTCTTCCCCCAAAAGTGGTCCTCCCTCCGCTTCCAGTTGCTCAGCGTGCACCCACAAAGAACGCACTCCCTCAGCCCCTCTAACCCCCTCCCCCCTCCCTCCCTCCTCTTCGCATACTCAATCACATCCTCCGCCTCCACCCCGTTTCCTCCACCACCTCCTTCCACCTCTTTTAACTCCACCTTGTCCAACTTCATCTTCTCCAACCCTTCAATCACCTTCTCCACCTCTCCCTCGCAAACTTCTGTATTCCCAACGAACCCAATAGCCTCCGCGGTGCTCAACCTCCCCTTCCCCGCGCTGCTGTGCAAGTAGCTGATGATCTTGCTGTCGTACTCCTCCACCTCCTTCGCTCCAATGCTAACCGTCTTCGACTTGTCCACTCCCAAATACTCGTAAACCTGCTCGTCAGTTAGAATGCGTAAGTAAACTAGAACACGTTCACATCCTCGTCGTACCTTATTGGCCTGCTCGATCGACCCGTCTGGCACCAGCAAAACCTTCTCCTCCGAATCTATATCCCGAAAATCCTGCACGCTCAACTCTCCCCCCTCGAACAAGCAGTACGCATCACCGCCCTCCAAAAGCTCTCCGACTTTCTTCCTCCATCCCGGCTCTCCGACGGTTATGCTATTGAAGTTCTTAGTGGTGGACGTCAACCTGTTCATGGCTTGGACGTGTTTAACTGCGAGAAGGAGCAAAGCGACGCGAGTTAGTTTAGAATGTTCTTCGTAAACTCGTCGCCCCCCCCTCACTCACCCACTCGAACGTCAAAATCAAGCTTCAACCGGTCCTCTCCCTCCCCCCCAAACCCCCTCCCCTAAATCCTCCACTCTCCGCCAAATAATCTCCGACCTATCTCCCGCCCAATCCCACCTCTTCCTAAAAACCCCTTCAAAAACCCCCGCCTCCTTAAACCTATGATGCGTTCCTTCGTTAAGTTTCCTCACTCGATTCTCTTGATACACTGTTTCGGAACCTACTAAAGTTTCGACTAATTTAATTGGATCTATTAAATTACTTTTGGACGGACCCAAGGGAAGGTCAATGTGGAGGTTGCTGAAACCTGCGCTCACGAAGCGACGGCGCGAAATCTCCTCGTTAGTATAAAGCTCTCGTTGAATGCGAATTCTCGTAACAACCTCATCCGTGTAACGCTCCTCTCTCACCTTCAACTAACAAGTACCCACCAACCTTCACCCTCTCCCACGCCTTCTCAAAATCACACTCATCAAAATAACAACACACAACCACATCCCAACTCCCTTCAATCTCATTTCCATCACCTTCAACGAACTGGACGTCACCTTCTTCATTCTCAAACCACTTCTCTCCCTTAACTAATCCCTCCTTACAAACATCATTAACCGTACACCTACAACCTAAATCAAAAAAAGGCCTAACATTCCTCCCATAACCTCCCCCCAAATCACACACCTCCGGCTTCGACTTCAAAAAAAAACACTCAACCCCCCCCTACCTCCATTCCCTATAAACCTATTGATAACATCACACTCTTTCTTCCCATAACACCATTTCCTTTTATACCTCTCACCATACTCAACTTTATTATTCCTCATCGGCACGAATCTACAATAACCGAATTCATTTAATGTTTCTATTATTAATTCGGGTGGATTGTTTTGAGTTTTGGTAATAAGGGTGTAGGTTTGATGGTGGGAGTTTCCGATTGGGATGAGGGCTTTGCCGTTTAAATTTAAGAGGTTTATTAAATTTGATGGGACGTTAGAAGGTGAGCATCCGAAACTGAGAGCAACGGAAGTGAATATTTTCGCGTGTTAATAATTTGCGGTATTGGACAACGTTCATGACGAGGAGTTCTTACCTTATAATATCAAACCCTGAGATTCCAAACTCCTCAACCTTCAAATCATGAAAGTTCCTATTAACAACTCTAACCTCTCCCCCCCTCAACACCCCAGCATTCCTGTCCTCTCCTAACGGTACATTGTCATTCTTTAAATTCAGTCTAGCTAACTCCGTTAAATTCTCGAAATGTTCTATCCCCAATATTCTACCGTTCTCCGTTGCCCTCAAAAATAAAGCTAAAAGAATACCAGAACCACAACCTACGTCTAAAATTGTTGGGGAAGAGGGGAAGGGGAGGAGGGAGGAGAGGGTTTGGTAGTGGGTTGAAGGAGAACTTATTGTTTGTTTTGAGGGGAGGGGTTGGGGGGAATTTGAGAAGGGGGAGGTGGGGTAGTTTATGGAGGATTTGGTGTTGTTGATGGGAGGAGAGGGAGGAGCATAGTTGGAACGATTTGTGGAGTGGAAGGCGGTGTGGAGGGGACTATCTAGAGGGATATTTAACGAGTTTACGAGGGATTCGTGGGTGGAATAGTCCACTGGAGTCCACGCTGGTTTGGGGTAATTGGGAGGTTGAGAGGATGGGGAGGACGAAGGGTCGGAGGCCGACGATGAAGAAGAAGTTTGCGAGTTCATTTATACTATGAATCACGACGATTAGCGGATTTAAATACTTCTTGAGCGCTTTTTAATCTAAGGGTGGCAGCTCGTTCGACGGTGGGTCGCTGTCGACGAGTAGAACGAGAGTTATCGATTGAGGGAAAGAAAATGCTGAAATCCTGGGTTGCATTTTAATTGTAACTTTCGTCCTTCCCTCGCCGCTAAAAATATCATGTCTAAAGCCAACCGCAAGCCAAAATCTCAAGAGAGCCCAGTCGCAAGTCGGAAGCGTCGCGCAAAGGACGTTCCAAAGAACTCTGTCCAAAAAACTCCCTCAACCATTTCGACCAAGACCGTCTCCGCACTCAAGTCCGACCTAGACACCCTCGGCGTATCCTACCCTAAGCGCGCAAAGAGGTCCACCCTCCTCTCTCTCCTTCAACCGTATCTGCTCCCCTCCTCACCCCCTCCTTCCTCCTCCACTCCGGCCCCCACCTGCGATTTCATTTCAACTTCTGATTTCAGACGTTACCTCTTACCCTTCCTACACACATCAACTCTTTTATCAATAAAATCAACCTGCAAAGCTTACTCAACTGTCATTGATGATTTTATATCTCCGAAGATTTTGAACGGCTCAATGATCGTCCACTCCGGAAAGGACATTAGTTTTTTTAACCACGTCGTCGAGGATCGGAGAGGAGGTCGCTTCGGCGTTAACTTGGATAGGGTGGTCTTCCTTCTAAATGTCACGAAGGTCGGAGATCACGCTTGCGCGTTCGCGCGTAATCTTGTTGTTGTTGATATCCCCGAGGGCGTTAAGAGCATCGGTGAACTTGCCTTCGGTCACTGCACTAATTTGACTACCGTATCTTTCCCGAGAACGTTAACGACGATTGGCAAGCACGCCTTCAATTCGTGCGGCAGTCTAGAAATTGTCGATCTCCTCCACACAAACCTTCAAGAAATAGGTCCCGCTGCCTTCATCTATTGTAAAGAACTAAAAACGATGACGATCCCAACCTCCCTAAAAACTCCAACGGTTAAAAGCGACAAAGTCTTCCTCTATTGCACCAAGCTAGTCCCCTCCTCCATCCGCGTCGACGTTGAATTAAACGCCTACACCAACTCAAAAACAACAACCTCAAAAATCATCGACTACCTCCGTTCCAAAACCAGTTCAAGCTCCTATGAATTCAGAAAATCGGACTACTTCCGTAAACACCTCCTAGTCGATTACCTAACCGGTTTCGATTTCATGAGCCTGCTTGTAGTTAATAAAAGCTGGTCTCACACCTTAAACTCCTCAATCTCCGATTCGATAACCGCAAAAAATCTAATGATCCACTCCGGCCACGATTTCCCCTCCTCCTTCCGCGACGATTACAAACCCCTCCTTGCCACCAAAATTATCTTCATACTAAATACAACCCAAATAGGAAAATACTCGTGCTCCCACACATCTAACCTCGTTAGAATAGATATACCTGAGGGTATTGAAATAATTCGACCTTGGGCCTTCTACAAATCATACAAATTAACAACAATAAACTTCCCTCAAACTCTAAAACACATAGGAGAAAGAGCCTTCCAAAGAAGCTTAAATTTACACCAAGTCGATTTATCAAATACTCAAGTTCAAGAAATAGGAAAAAATGCTTTCTCAGATTCACCGAATTTAAAGGTTGTTAACCTTCCTGATACAGTGAAGAGGATAGGTGAATCGTGTTTCGGGAAACTCGTACCTAATGGAGTTAATGATGTGAAGGATATTATTTCGTATCTTAATAAACTATAAACCAAAAACTGGTTTTCAAATTAAAACCATTCGTTAATTTTAATCCTCCCCAAACCTCCTAAAACACAAACCCCTGCACCTGCATAACTCAAAACCATCATTTCCCTCGCACCAACTAAATTCCCTTCCTTAACCCTAATCCTCGTCTTCATCCCATCACCACAAGCCTTCAAAGCCCAACCTAAAACAAACGCAACCGTAATATTATTTTTACAAATGTAACTTAATGTTATAGCTATTAGAACACTAATATAAGCTACGTATTTTTGGAGTGTAAGGTTAACTCGTGAATAAGCTAGAATGCCATTAACGTTTACTAAACTTGCTGCGGCTGTCCATGCGAAGTGGATTGATAAACCTAGGAAATATTTAATATAATTAATACGATCGTTTTTGAAATTATTAGTAATAGAATTAACTCTTGATAATGCCACACTCATTAACGTAAGAAAAAGAGGTGAACATATTTTCTCTATAATATTAGAATCAGGTGAAACGTATTTCGAACGGAAAGTAGCACACCAACTCGATTGATAAATACTCGATAAAAGTATGTAAGGTGTTATTTTAGTATAAATTGATATTAATGGAGATTCAGAGGATAAAGTTAAGAGAGAGAGGAGGGAGATTAATTCGAGGATGTAGATTATTCCCCAGATGCTGAAAGCCCAGGGGGCAGGGGAGACGAGTGTACGACCGGAGTTTACAGCTAAAGGTGAAGGATTTGAAGAACGTTTACCTTTAGATTCTGCTGATATTTGATCTGCTAACTCAGAGTCGAGACGTCCAGGGATGGAGACAGAGCCAATGTTGATAATGAGGAAAGAGATAATGTGGATGAGCTTCAGTTTCAGTAAAGGGAGGGTGCTGAAATCGTAGGAATTGGTCAAGTAGGTGGCGGCCGTGGCGGTGGTTAAGATGGTTGCGGGGTTGTTTAGTTTGCGAAGGGCGGTGTGGGCGTTGGATGGGAGGGAGGGGAGAGTCATCGCGATGAGTCGAGGACTTATTTATATTTTGTAACGTCTGAGCCTAGTGATTGATGGAATATCAGTACCTAGGGGACTACAAGAATACGTTGGAAGACTTGCAGCTCAGGAAAGACGTCGTGGGAAGCGCAGTGATCCGCAAAGTAGCCATAAAATCCTTGAAAATAGAGGGACCTATTTCATCAAGTAGAATCTCCCCCACGCTATATCAGAACCCGACGCTCTCGCGATCGATTCTTTTGTCCATAGCCTCCCCTGTACTTATCCCAAAACATCCCCAAAAGTACGGTGCCTAGAGCCATCACAAAACTTTCTCTATCTCGTAACCCCCCGCATGGGCCGCGTCCAAGGCCGCAGATCACAACAGCGTAAATCTTCCAAATCCTCCAGTTCAAATCAGGCCTCTTCTGTGAGCTCAAACGCTCCCGTCCGTTCAGCCTTCGGTGGAGTAGACCACCAATTAGATCAACTAGAAACTACCTCGACAGCTTCCTCCTCCCTCGATAGCTCCAAATCCTCCACACCAAAACACGAGCCGGTTAAAGGTTGCGACGATCCACTTTGCACTGGTGGCTGTTGGTTGCAAATGGATTCGTCTATCTTCCTCCCCGCCTCCGAAAAGGCGAAGCTGAACAACAACAACAATAACAACAACACAACCGTCCCCTCCTCCACATACACTCCCACCCCCAATTCCCCCAGCTCCGGCAACGAGCCCAAGGTCGTCCTCCGTCGAAATTCCATCCACCTCCAAACCAATCCCCCTCCCCTCCCCCCCCAAACCGACCACGTCGTCTCTCCCCCCTCCCCTCCAATCTCCGCCCCAACCTCCACAACCTCCCTCTCCGAAAACGTCTTAACCTCCCCCCGTCGTCGTGAATCCTTAGAAGTCGCTCTAGCTCTTGAAACCAGTTATGCGGAATTACTTGAGTCGATGAAGGATTTAAAGGAGCAATTCGGAGGGAAGAAGGGGGGGGGCGTGCCGGATTTTGTTAAGGATGAAGAGGAGGATGATCATGACGATAAAGTCGAGTCGGAGGAGGAGGAAGTTTCTTCAGAAGTTGATGTACACTCAGTATACTCAGAAGTACAACAAAACCTCGAACAATCCTCCTCCTCCCCCCCCCAAACCTCCCCAATCCCCCAAAACCCCAACCTAAAAAACGGTAAAATCTCACCCACCCTCTTAACAGCCGCAAAACTTGAAGAGTTAAACGTTTTACGTGCTGCAGCTCGTCGGGCTAGTCAGAGGTTGAGTGCTGATATGGCTGAGAGGGTTAGGGGGATGAAGAAGAGTGAAGGGGTTTATAGGAAGGAGGAGAGTGAGGAGGAGGTGAGAAAATTCACGTGTGGAGCGAGAGGGACAAGATAATTATGGGAGTGATGAGGAGCGAGCGTAGTAGCTGTAGCTTAGATAACGAACGGTAGTCTTAACGTCCACGTAATTAAAATCGTCGTTAACACGAATTCCACACTGCTCCTCGCTACTCATTGTCGTCGTCGCAGGAGTTGGCTCGATTGAGTAGAGAATTGAAGGAGAAGCAGGAGAGGGAGAAGGGGGAGAGGGAGGAGGAGGTTAGGAGAGGGGAGGCGAGGAGGAGGGAGGAGGAGGCGAGAGGGAGGTCGGAGGAGGCAGAGAGGGTGAAGAGGGTGGCGGAGGAGGAGAGGAGGGAGGCGGAGAGGAGGGAGGGGGAGGAGAAGGAGAGGAGGGAAGAGGAGGAGAGGAAGAGGAGGGAGGTGGAGGAGGCTCGGGAGGAGGCTTTCAGGGTCTTCGAGGAGGAGAAGAGGAGGAGGGAGGAGGAGGAGGAGAGGATCAAGAGGGAGATTTGGGAGAGGGAGGAGGAGGCGAGGGTGGTTGAGGAGGCAAGAATTGCGGAGGAGAAGCGGGTTACGGAGGAGGCAAGGATTGCGGAGGAGAAGAGAATCGCTGAAGAAACCCGCATCGCAGAAGAAACTCGCATCGCTGAAGAGACAAAACTCGCCGAAACAACAACACCCCCCACCTCAACACCCCCCGCTTCGCCGTCCCCCACCCCCTCCGACTCTTCCTTCGACTTCGAGCTCTCCCGTCGAATCCGCATGGCCTCCGAAAACGAGAAGCGCCTGCGAGAACAATCCCTCGGCATGGAGATCGTGGTCGAGGTCGACACCGACACAACCTCCAGCCTTCTATCCGCCGAAGAGAACCTGATCCAAAATCAGCTCTTGACGGACCAGGAGAGGCTGAGAGTTTCCGCGGCCAAGGTGAAAAATTGTCTCGTCGCTCAGCTCCTCGCTGGGAATGCGTTAATTCCGTGAGCATTACTATTCTAAACTAACTCGACGCTTCGCTTCTCGCTCGGACTTCGTCCTCGCCTCGCTAATGCTCGTCGCAGGCCGTCGAGGAGATCAACAAGCGGCTGAAAAGGGAAGAAGAGCGGTTGAAGATTGCGGCCGACACAGCTGCAGCGGCGGCGAAGGCCAGGCACGGCCTGACCGAAAGCCCCAAGAAGCAAAACCCGGACGGACACTGGATTAAACACAACCTCTCCCCCAAAAACAGCAACAACACAGAAGACATCGAGCAGCTGAAAGAGCTGAAGGTCGTCGTAAATAAACGCGACAGGTGAGAGGGGGATGCTCCTCACACGAAGTCACACACTCTCTAAACTAACCCCACTACCCACCTCGGCTCGCTTCGCTCGCCGTCCCAGCTTCGTCGACGCTGACGGCCTCGAAGTCTCCCAACAAACAATCCACCATCCGATCCCCCACACGCCTTCTCAAACCCAAGCCCCCTTCCCTCCCACCCCCACACCCTCCCCCCCTCCCCCTTCAACTCCCAACTACTCCCCCAACCGCAGATCCAACAACAAAAACGTCTCCGCGACCGTCACCAAAACCGCCTCCGACGCCCTCCTCTCCAAAACCTCCGCAGCGAAATTCTACCTGCCCGTTGGTTCAAGCTATCGCAATTTGTTGGATAAATTCTCCAAGAATAAAATCAGGAGGCAAAGGTGAGCGAAGCGAAGCGACGAGTTGATAACGCATTATCATTCATTCATTTATTCTAACACTTCGCTCCTCGCCAGTCCTATGGTCAACATCGGCTACGCTCTCCGCCTGTTGACCATGCAGTACAACGTTAAGAAATGGTTTGACAGTTTATTAGATGGTCAAGGCACCTTGTTGATTTTAGGAGGCGGTTTGGACCCGTTGGGAGCGTGGACGAAGCTAGAGTGCGGGGAAAACATTAGAGTCGTAGAAATCGACTGTCCCGAGAACGTCGACACAAAAAGGAGGTGAGACGCAGTGAGGAGCGAAGCGACGAGCTCGGAATGGGAGGATTACGGGAGTAACGATATTAAGCAAGTTATACTAACTCGTCGCAGCATGCTAAATTCCTGCTGTCCAGAGCTCTCCGTGGAAGTCCTTCCGGGCATGAACTTGACCTCGCTAGACTCCGTCACCTCGGCCCTCCAAGATCTCAACCCGTCAACGCCAACCCTTATCATTTCCGAACTTGTAGTCAGCTACCTGAACTCCGACAGCCGCAAAAATTTAATCAACACCGTCGAGTCAAAGTTCGAGAACGGAACGTTATTGTTTTACGAGGTGCTGGCCGAGGGACCGCACCAGGAAAGTTACGCGGACCAGTTCACCGCGAAACTCGGGAAAGGGTTTAATTGCTGGAGGAGTAGAGTTGAGGTCAAGGGTTCTTTTGAGAAGAGCGCGGTTACGATTGAAGGGGCGTCAAAAGGTACGAAATTTAGTACGTGCTTGCTTAATCCACTGTATACTAACTCTTATCTATCGCAGCGGCTTTTGAGGCCCTCGAGGGGGAGGAATTCAAGCCTCTGGAGATCTTCGACGAGCACGCCGCGCTAGCGTTGTACCTCTCTTGTTACGTGTTGGTGACGGCGAGAGTCAGAGGAGAAACAACAACAGCAGCAACAACAACAACCCCCGTCCCCAATAAGGCGGGCCTGGAGATGAGCAGAGTGACGACCCTCCCCCCCGCCTCCCTCTCCAGCCTCTCCGAAGCCTGCTCGAAGATCTACACCACCACCTACTCCTCCCTCTCCTCCAAATTCAAGCCGGTTCGAAAAATGGTAAAAAACGCAGTAAAAAACGACCTGCAACGCCTGGATTCGAACTTCGACGAGTTCTGGGTAGCTCACCCTCACGGAGCCGGAGAGGGCGTGGCCGGATTCGTAGGCGTGAAAGTTATAGAAGAAAGCAACACCATCGAAATAAAACGGCTCTGCGTAAAAGAAGATTTCCGAGGCCTAGGCGTAGGTAAAGCTTTATTAGAAGAAGCCGTAAGCTGGGCGAAGAACAGAAGCGGAGGGTGGCTTTGGAAGGTTGAGGCTACGACGATTGAGGCTTTAGAGGGAGCGATGGCTATCTACCAAAAATCGGGATTCAAGAAAGCGGGAGAAGTCGACCTCGGAGCGGGAGTCAAGTTGGTCACGTTCGAGAAGGAGTTGAGTTGAGTTTCGACTGTTAAATAATAGAAGTAGTTTAAGTTTAAAATTTGACATATTTAGTTAGCAAAAAAGAGAGCGATTACAATTGTGTTACCTTTTCTTTAAAAGATTATTCCAAAATAACCCTCCAAAACCATTCCCAAACGCTCTCCACCTTCTCCTCAACCTTCAGCACCTCCCCCCCTGATTTATTACCAACACCATCAAACCCCCCCTCCTCCTCTCCTTCAACCCCAAAACCTTCACCATCCCTCACACTCCTCACCCCCAACACAAACCCAGTTTTCGAATGAATAACCTTCCCGTTTTGACAGAGTGCTTTCTCACGGGACGCGGAGGAAGTGTAGGTTATTAGGAAGTAGGTGCAGGAAGGGTAGAGGAGGGTGGTGGAGGGACCGTAGGATTTGAATTGGGAGATTAATTGGGGGAGGAGATCTGGGGGGGGAGGGGAGAGTTAATGTTAATGTTGGACGTGGAGGGAGCGTTATCGTGATTTCGGAGGAGGGATTTTTTTCGTACCTAAAGGGGCGCCGTAGACGAGGAGGGTTTTATCGGTTTGTTTTATCTCCTCTTTACGTGTGATTACTGAGGTTGCGCTGAAGGATGCGAGAGGTGTTGTGGGACGGACGGTCGAGCGGAGAGATAAGGAGGGAGGGGGCGGGGAGGTAAAAGACATTGTAGTACTTTGTGGGAGGGACGGGAGGGACGGGAGGGGGAGGGGAGACGTTCAGGGATGAGGGCTGTTACAGATGTTACGTATTGAAGTTGCGAGCGTTTGATGATGCGTGTGGCTTGATAGTTTTTGAAGAAAGTTCGAGACCCATATTTTGCTTTTTGGACTTTTCACTGTGAACATTTGCTGTCAATAACGCGTATCTATCTGGAGCACATCTGGATCACTGGGGGTATGTCCACCAATAACCCAAAACAATCCAAGATGCGGAAAAAGAACGACGATTCAAAGTCTACGACCACCAGCAGCGACATTGCGGAGGGAAGCATTCACGTCCCTACCTCCCTATCGCCCCACCTTCCTTCGGATGTGTATTCAGTCATAGTACCCTTCGTCAACGACATCTCCGCCTTCGAAACAGCGTCACTCATCAGCAAGGCGTTCCGAAAGTACACTCTCGACCACCTCCGCTCCAATCCCAACATCCTCGCCTCCCACGTTTTCAACTTCCGAGGCAAAACCGTACTCGACTACGCCGACTCAGACTGGGAAGAGAAAGAGAAAGAATTGAATCGCTACAGATTCGGGTCACTCGACGTCGAGGGGTTCAGTGGTTCAATGGCTCAAACTGAAGCCTTAGTCCAATCGGAAGATTCGGATCAATCTGAAGATGGCGAAGTTGCTTCCCCACCCACCTATCGCTTATACACGCCCAATTTCGAGCATGGCTCGTACGGCGATGCAAGCTTTCGCCTTCATGATTTAAAATCAGACCACTACATAGCCGGAGGTCGCGGCTTCAAAAGACACATACATCCAGAAGGTATCCGATGTTTCTCCTCCGCCAGATACTACACCGCAAAGCTCCCCAAATACTTCAAATGGGGTGGTGCTACAACCTTCGAATTCTACCTCAAACCCACTAAAAAATTAACAGCTAAAACTGAGTTATTCAGTTACACCTCTAATGATCAAACACACATGGACACTATTAAGCTCTACAAACGAGTAATTTGGAGTACTCAGAAGACGGATAATTTGTCACTTAACCAATACCAACAACCCAATTTGTTACGTTGCGGTGAGATTGATCCTTCTTCTAGAGATTATATACATTTAGTTTTATCCGTTTCGGGAGAAAAAGGTGAAGGGAAAGCGACGAAGAAAGTTTATTTAAACGGAGAATTCGTTGGGAGAAAGAGGGCGACGGCTCCGGAGGATTTTGAGAGGAATAGGCAGGGTTTGGGGTTTGGGTTTGATGGGATTATATGTTTTATGAGGATGTGGAGGAGGGAAATTCAAGAGGATGAAGCTATAAATTTGTTCGTAGTCGTCGAGAGGGAGAGGAAGGAGAAGGAGAGTCAGGAGAAGGACGAATGATGATTGATTCATGATGACTTTTAATACGATGAATTGATCATACTTATTTGAATTATTGAATTATAAAATATTTATTATATATTTATTATATATTTATTATAATCATGCTCCTATCGTTTTAACCGTTAGGATAATAAATCTCAACTAACTTCTCCCCCCTCACTCTACTCTCTTCATCCTCTTCCTCCCTCAATTTCTCCAAATCATTTATCAACCTCACAGTTGATTTAATCACAATCTCAATCTTCTTATCATCCTCCATTTGTTTTACCAGAAGCGGAATTCGAGGGAAACCATCTAAAGGTGAGAGGAGACCGTCGAACTCTATTATTGAGGCTACGTCGTAAAGTATATCATCGACGTGAGGATTCAAGAAATATAAACCGTGGGATGTTATGGCTTCTCTGAAATTACTGCCTACGAGTTTGAGGAATTGAATGTCATACAGGTTGGAGTATTCGTAATCTCGAACGGCGACCATGGTGAGGCCTGAGGGGAGGGCGTTCTTGAAGAGCACGTAGGAGCCAATTCGGAGCTTTAACGCTTTTAATTTCGGGGGATCTTCGGAGGAGAGAATGGACTTGTAGGCGTTCAGGGCGCGGAGGAGGGTTGTTGTTGATTGGTCTTGGGTTAGCGAAGGCTGAGGAGAGGCGGCTGAGGCAGAAAGGGGAACAAAGAGGCCGGATCCGAATAGAGAGGGGATCACGGCTCGACGTGGGTAGAAGGTCAGGGCACGTGGGCAGAGGGGCAAGAAGAGTAGCGAGAGACCAAGGACGAGACGTGAGATGTATCGAAGCCCACGCATTCGTCGCCGTTAGTTAATAAACGTGTTGAATTAACACGCAAGTGTAACTGTATCTACGATATGATCAGAGAACCGTCACAGATTGCTGCTGAATCACCGT
>BLQM01000026.1:17675-31040 GCA_012489335.1 Triparma laevis f. inornata
CCCCTCCCCCCCGGCGGCGGCGGCTGCGCCCCCCCTTCCCACTTCGGCTTCTCCCACGTCGTAACTCCCGTATTAAAGTTCCAGTAATAAGTCCCGTTATCAGTAACCTGCTCAGTCCAACCGGGAGGAAGACCATCCCGAGGCGGAGGAGATACGCTCAAACTACTCTCGGAACTACGGAAGCTACTACCTCCGCTTGACATTCTGCTTGCGCTGGATTTCTTCCGAGGCTTCGGCGCCGAGCTCGACTTCCTCCGAGCGCTGCTCTTGCTCTTCGCTCTAACCTTGGGAGGCTTGATCTCGCTCGGAGGAGCGCTAGCGAAGCTGCGACGAGCGTAGCAAGGAGTGTGGAAATAGGCGTTGATGAATTAGAATTAAGTGACATGGACAATGCGTTCTCTACTTTACTTGTCGCTTCGCTCTTCATAGTAACTCGTGGAATTACCACATTCCCAGCTCGTCGCTCCGCTCCTCGCTTTCGCTCACCTGCTTCCTTTGCTGGTGTCGTCGTCGAAGTCGCTGTCGCTGCTGTCGAAATCGCTGCTGTTCTCTCCTTCGCTGCTGCTGTCTTCCACTTCATCCTCTCTTTCGTCGAAGCTGTCCTCGTCGTCGTCTCCTTTGTTATTCTTGCTGCGGAGACAGAAGCAGAACTTTTTGCAGGTGTGCCACATCTCGGCGCTCCTCTCGCTGACTTCGAGATTCGCGAACTCCTCCTTCCTGCTGATGTCCAAGACGAACATCCTGCTCAAAACCCTGAACATCAAGCCGGTGAACCTGTGACGAGCGTAGCGGGTTAGAATTAAGTAACAACGTATATTATCAGCTGGGCTTCGTCCTCGCTAGGCTTCGTCCTCGCTCCTCTTCTACTCACCTACTGCTAACTCCCAAGTTGATGTCGGCGCTCATGTCGATGCCCTTGATCCTGTTCTCCCTGTCGACAATGGCTGCCTGCGCGGCTCCCTGCAAGAACTGCAGAGAAAAAGTCGACATGACTGCGGCGAAGAAGATCAGAAGCGTTCCGGGTCCCACCACCGCGTTGACGTAGAAGCAGCACGCGTCCTTGTCGTCCACGAAACCGTAGGGCACCAGCGGCTCCAAGAAGTCGCAGATGGGCGGAATCATGAAAGCACTCAGCATACCGATCTGCAGCAGGCAAACCAAGATGCTCACTATGAACACGTCCATGGTGGCCCAGCCGCTCAAGACCTCGACGACGAAGTACCACACCTTCAATTGCTTCAGCGTCATGGGTTTCATCCAGACGTAGACCATGGCGAACTGCTGAAGAATGGGGCAGATGAAGGCGAAGGCGATGCAGCAGAACGCGCAGAAGTACACGGTGAAGACCTGCGACGAGAAGATTGAAAAATAATGTTTATGAGTTAGAATAACAAGTCACAAACAACAAATCACAATCAATTATGAAAATGTCTTACCTCCAAGAACTTGGTCGTAATCTCCTTCTCGATCAAGATTAGTCCGACGTTCCAAATGGAATAGTCGGTGTTGTCCGCGCCCGGGTCACCAGCATCAATCAATATGCCCACTAAACCGTCGCGGTCGAAGCTGCGACAAGCGTAGCGAGTCAGGTGAAGTTTGGAGTTGACGAGTTAGAATTAAGTAACGACGAAAGTAGCGGAGACCAACTACTACCAGTATTATCAGCTCGTCGCTTCGCCCCTCCCTGGGCTTCGTCCTCGGCTCGCTTCGTTCGCCGTCTCACCTCCAGCTAGTGGCCAAGCCACCAACGAAGGCAACAAACGCCGGGAAAAGGCACATGATGGCGACGCCCCACCTTCCAGGGCGCTTCAACGCAATACGATCCGGCTGTCCCTTGTTCTCCCACACGTGGTGGCTCAAACTGTACTTGGTGTCCGTCAATCCCTTCCTGAAACCCTGGACATCGTCCGTTCCGGCCTCGAACCACGTAGAACTCCTGCCGCTCCTGCCCTGGGCCTCGATCATGGGGTTCTCCCCGCTGATCATCAAACTGCTGTTCCTCGCGTCCCCTTCCTGAATGGTGGACATGCCAACCGGCGGCGTTCCTTCGATCGTCGAAGGGTGCGCTGCATTCCTGCATTCCTCCTCATACACCCTTTCCTGGGTGTCGCTCATGGCGTTCCTGTGGCCTATGATCATGACCTCGTTCGTGGCGGGCATCAAACACCCCGCGATCATACTGGCCAGCAGCCCAAACAAGGGTGTTACTTGCAGATCACACTGGTAGAAGTTGTCCCCTAGCAGCGGGTCCATTCCACTCGGAGAGTAGATGTGCATCAAGAACGCGGACATGGTCAAAACAAAGACGTAGATGTCGATGAGACTGCGACGAGCGTAGCGAGGAGCAGCGAGCGTGTTAGTGGTGCAGATAGCGAAAACGAGGAGTGGAGCGACGAGCTGAAATTGAGCGACGAGCTAAAATCAGGAATACATCGTCGTTTCGCTCAAACGAGGAGTGGAGCGACGATCTGAAATATCACGAATGCATCGTCGCTTCGCTCCTCGCTGTCGTCGTTCGCTCCTCATGGTCATTCGCCTTGGCTCACCTCCACTTTCCGAGCAGGTCCAGAAATGAGATGAAGCCGCCGCGCTTCTGAGTGGCCAGAATGCGGGGGGGAAGGAACCAGCACAGCAACAGCCCGATGAGCTTGATGTAAGGCCACAAGAACGAGAATCCGAACAAGATGATGAACAGACTCCAGACCTGCGCTTCCCACATGGCTACCAAACTCTCCTTGAGCATCATGATCTGAAACTCCTTGAAGTTCAGCAAATCCCCTCCGAGCGTGATCCTGCGACGAGCGTAGCGAGTCGCGTGAAGTTTGGAGTTAACGAGTTAGAATAGCGAAGCGGTGATAGCGGCGTCGATATCTAGACTGGAGCTACGTCGCTCTGCCTCAAAGCGAACGGAATTACCATATTTCTAGCTCGTCGCTTCGCTCCTCGCTGTCGCTCACCTGATATCGATACTGGCCAGCACGGAAGTGTGGCTCATCATGAACATACCGATGCAGATGAACAAGCACAGAGGAACGCTGATCCTCATCCAGGGTGCCACGGCGGGGTGAAAGGCCAGACTAAAGTCGGCCTTGTACATGTTGAACTCTTCCTTCTTCTCCAACAAGGCCTCCTTCTTCTTGGCGAAGTACTGCTTCCTGGTTGCGCCCCTACTGCAGTCGATGCATTTGGCAATGATGGGCCAGATGCAGGCCCTGTAAAGGATCAAAGCGAATAGACTTCCAAAGGCGAACCTGTAGGGTTTCGGAGTTAGAATAAATTGCGAGGGTTATATTCGATTAAGTGTTGTACTCTCGTCGCTTCGCTCCTCGGGCTTCGTCCTCGACTCACATCAAGTCTTCCGGGAAACTCAATTCAACCTCCGAGTTCACCTTATACCCAATCTCGACGTCCTCCACGCAGGTGGCGATGTCCTCGTACTGCTTGTTTGTTTTGCTGTGTCCGACCGGGTTTTCGTCCACGCGCTGACCCGCCGGCCCCTCGGGCGTAACATCCGGGCTGGTCTGGCACTCGCAGAGCCTGCGACGAGCGTAGCGAGGAGCAGCGAGCGAAGCGACGACGAGTTAGAATTTTGTAACGACGAAAGTGCTTGTCGCTCCGCCTCATTGTTACTCCCTTAAATTGCCGTATTCCCAGCTCGTCGCTTCGCTCCTCGCAGAGCGCCTCACGCCTCACCAGTTGCCCTCCTCGGCCATCCTCATCAGAGTCGCCGTACTTTCGCTCCCCATCAGCGTCGTCGTGAATTTCTTTAGCAACCTGTTGACTCCGTCCGTCATGGCCTCGACAGCGCTTCCGTCGTCGGCCCTGGCCTCCGCCCCCTGGAACCCTGGCGAGTCGCAAGTCTTACACTCGAAGCCGATAATCAGCTGGGTGAACAACATGATAAAATTCTCGATCTGGGCCTGGTCCAAGGTTCCGTACCAGCAGATGGGCGTCTGCAACTCCCTCAACTTGACGCTCTTGACCCTCTGCTTGTTCATCTTCATGACCACCTCGACCAAAAACCTGATGTGGTCCATGTTCATCCTCAGCACGAAATCGTTTTTGATGAAGCGCTGCTCGGGATCTCCGTCCCAGTTCGGGTTCTTGGCAAACCTGTAGAACATTTCGAGGAGTTAGTAAAATATATATAAAGCGCGCCCCCCCAAAATAACAGTACTCACGTCATGTTAAAGTGGATCTCCAACTGCACGTCTTCGAACGGGTCCATTCCCATGTCGATCTCATTCCTCATCACGAAGGGCTTGATCGGATTCAGAATCTTGGCCTTACTAATCGTGTCCAAATTGTGGATCATCACGCTAAACAAAGCCATGTCAATTCCCAACTCACTACCCGGCCCCAAAGGAACGACGTTCTCGTAGATGAAGTCGGCCATCAATTTCACACTGCCGTCGTCTGTCACACTCCTAATCAACTCGTTGATGGCCTCATAAGGGTCCTCCTTTGTCTCGTCGGGCTTCAACAGATAATCCTGGAGCAAGTTCAAGCCCGTCTGGACCAAGGTCTCCGTCTGGAAGTCAACGTACTCGGGCGGGTCCTTGACCGGAGGGTCCTGACACACACTATCAGCTTCCAAGATGTACTTGTCCAATATTCCCTGGAGCATGTTCCTGACCGTCGTCTGGGCCATCTCGGGCAGCAACCAGGTGATCATGTCACCGTAACTATCGAAAACAAACTCGGCAAGAGCGTTCAAGATGATACTGCGACGAGCGTAGCGAGTCGCGAGAAGATTGGTGTTGCGTAATTAGCCGAGTTAGAATTGCGCGGCGGTGATAGTGCGGAGACCAGCTATAAGCAGCTACTAGCAGCTCGTCGCTTCGCTTCTCGCTGCGGACTTCGTCCTCGCAGTGCCTTACCTGGTTCCGCCATCGATGATGTCTCCGTCCTTGACGTAGGGCTCAGTAATACTACCCGCACTAATATTAAAGTACGTAATATTCAAAGCGTGGAAAGCCTGGGGAAGGCAGCCGATCGGATTGTCGAAGATGGCTCCTCCCTTCAACCCCGCCGCCAAATACTCGTCGATGGCCGCGAGCATCTTCAAGTCGATGGTAACGTCGTGTAACATCATCGCTCCGATGTGGAAATCCTCCGTGACCAAGTCGTTCGTACTCGCCGCAACGGTCTCTCCAAGAGTGCTGGGCCACAGCATTAACTTCATGTCGAACTCAACGCTCAATCTCTCCAGCTTCACGACGTTCTCGATGGTGTAGTCGTCAATGGGGTTCAGCACGTTGGCCAAAGTGAAAGTGTTCAAGCCACCGATACTTATCCCGGTCATCTGCAGGTGGTGCTTGGTGAACTTGTCCGTGCCGTTCATCAGTGTGACGTCCATGTCCTGCAAATACACGAGTCCAGAGGTCGCATTACTGGCCACGCTCTCCATGATTCCGTTGAGCTTGATGTCATCCTTCGTAATCGGGTACCCATTCACGGGCTCTCCATTGTCGTCCTTCTCGTAGTTGATCAATCCGTCGACCGCGGACGTGACATAGCTCATGTACACGTTGTCGGGATCGGTGAAGTTGAAGAGCGGCACCTTGTGCTTGGGCTGTTCAAAATTGTTGTAGCCGTCCATCTGCGGCGAGCGAAGCGAGCCGAGTTAGAATTGTGTAGCGGCGAAAGTACTTGTCGCTCCGCCTCATTGTTACTCCCTTAAATTATCGTATTCCCAGCTCGTCGCTTCGCTCCTCACGGTTTCTCACCTCTTCCAACTTGGCCTGCATCCTCGGCTGCTCCGACAAAGGATTGTAGGTGCGCCCTTGCTCCGTGGCGGCGATCCAGGGCGTGAACATCTTGTTCAGGTCGTCGTTCATGAGTTCGTTCAACAACTTCAAGAGCAAATCATTGATGACGAGGTCCCGGAGCACCACCGTCTGCGACGAGCGTAGCGAGTCGCGTGAAAGTTGGCGTTAATTTGGTAGAAATGTGTGACAATGATAGTGATGGAGCATAGACGAATGGGGATTCGTTACGACCATAAATATCGTAATCTCAGCTCGTCGCTTCCCTCCTCGCAGAGCCTCACCTCCACCACACCCTCCAAAACACCCTTCAAGACGGGCTCGATCCAAGTAGCCACGGTGGCCGTGATGCCTCCGGAGAACTCCAAGTCGTCGAACACAACGTTGACGCACTTCTTGTTCACGCTTGGAGGGCACTCCATGGGCTTGTTCTCGATGGGCGGACCCCTGCGACGAGCGTAGCAAGGAGCAGCGAGCGTGTTAGTGGTGGAGATAGCGAAACTCGTCGCTTCGCTCCTCGCAGTGCCTCACCTCGCCAAAGTGTTTGACTCCTTAACCCTCGTGGCGAATTGTTGAACGTGCTCAGCTGCAGCGCTGGTAACCTCGAACAGAGGCAAGCCGTTGTTCTTGTTATGGGCGCCCGTGTACATACTTCCGTCGGACTTAAGCTTCACCCAGTAGCGGGAGTCAGCGCTTCCGTCAGTGCCGGAGTGGCCAACTTCCAAGAATTCCGGCTCGGCACCGAGGTTACTTAAGGACAATAGCTGGTTCTTGATCAAGGTCGTGAAATCTCCAGAATTCGCGGCGAGGGTGAACTGAGAGGTCGTTTTGCGCGAGCCACCCTCGTGGGTGTTCGTGGTGTCGTACGTGATGGAAACTAGGTAGGTGTTGCCCTCGACGGGTTTGCCGAGGTACAAACTCTGCTCCTCGTACTGGGGGTAGAAACGGAACTGCTGGAACATGAAGCTGCCCGTGGTGACGCCGTTGGCATAGCCATCTCCAGGCTTGAGGCTTGCGAAGGTGTCCGTGCTCTTGATGGCGCACTTGACTTTGTACTCGGCATCCGTGAATCCATCCTCGGTGGTGCACGCCTCGTCACCGGCTGGCTGACACACAGGGAGTTGGTCACCGCAGCAACCCTTGTTTTTCTCCCAGTTCGTTTTTCCGACGGACGAGCCCTCTTCGGCGAAGCAGGGCAGCGCGTGGTAGTCCGACAAGGGCGGCCAGTCGTAAGAGCAAAGGCTGCAGTCGAAAGGGGGGTCGTCATAATCGGCACATTCC
This sequence comes from Triparma laevis f. inornata, assembly GCA_012489335.1. Lineage (NCBI taxonomy): Eukaryota > Bolidophyceae > Parmales > Triparmaceae > Triparma > Triparma laevis. The sequence goes on from BLQM01000026.1 coordinate 24,725, forward strand.
TTGCCAGTGTAGCAGTCGCAGAACCAGTAGGCCCACTCGAGGTCGGCAACTAAAGCGACGCCCTCCAAGGTGATTTCGATAATCACATAGGAGTTGTCTGCGGGTTTGGTGTAGTCGAACTTGATGTTTTCGATCTGTTGGGGGGGGTGTGGGGGGGGGCGGTGAGTCAGAAGGTGAAACAATAACTTAACTAAACTACTACAGATTTTTTTTTCCTAACCCCCTCAACCCCAGCCTTAACGCACCTGGATCCTGGACAAGACGATGTTCTTGACCTCGGCCCAAACACTCAAACTGATGAGGCTGAAACCTCCGAAGATGTCGATGTTCGTGGCGTCGTCCAAATTCACCGCAAATATGGGGTCTGGGTCGGGGATCACAATGTCCACCTTGTTCAGGAGCCTGTTCAGGGTGGCGAAGTCCCCCTCGCCGTCGGCGAGTTTCCTCTCCTCGGGGGGGTCCAGGCCCAGCTCCCTGTGCTTCTTCTCCAGGAGGCTGTCGTACAGCTTCCTCACATGGCTTGAAGAGAGGTCCTCCATGAGAGCTGCGGCGATGTTTTCGCGCATCTGGTCCTTGATGTGCGTCTCGAGGTCGTCGATCTGGAACTCGGACATGTACTGGTCGCGGGTGGGGACCTTGCCCTGCCACTCGACGTCGTCCACGCTGATTTTGGTGAAGGTCTCATCTGAGGGAAAGGGTCGACACTCTAGAGGTGGGGACAGAGAGGGATAAAAGGGGGTTAGCGTGGGTAAATTTTCTTGAGGGGGCGGCGCCAGGAACGTTAAGAATTAACCCTCACCTTCTCCCAAGTCCTTGATGTCTTCCCTTACGCCTAAGGGGGAGTTAGGCTTGGTAAAGCAATCCTCTCTCTGCCCCGGCCTGGAGCCGCCTATTCTAATTGCAGGCTGTGTGTGGCTGTGGCCGATCACAGTGGAAATCGAAAGGAACAGCAACGCGAAAGTTGCGATTTTAGAGGCCATGGGCACTCTGAAATTTGTAATTTTAGTCGGATCCAAGTAATTAGTTGATAAAGGGGATGGGAACAGCCTGCTTGGATTTCTCTTAACAGATTTTTGGCGAATTTTCTAATGGAGGACGTAGACCGCACCGTCTTCGGCTACAGCCTGGACTATCTGACTGCTGGCCTGTGTTTCGTTCTGGGATGCCTGACTCTCGCGAGGTACCCAAAAGCCAGCTTGGTGAGTAGGATCCGCCCCATAATAAGTTAACAGAACCTGCCCATGCCATTTCATGCGGCCTCGTTGAACCTCCACCCTAACCCGTGTTTCAAGTAGGTGGGACAACACAGTCGCGTTCAGTTCTTCATGGCGGTGGGGTACCTCGCGGGCGCCCTCGGGCACCATGCTTTTCCAAACCGTGCCTCTTCGGACAACTGCGCCAACAAGTATTACTACCTTTGCTGGGCCATTAGCTACCCGACGATGTCCTTCAGCAACCTCCTGTGGTTGAAGTTAGATGCGAGCCGCGCCCTGTTTTCCTCCAAACAAGAGGTGAGACCCCAATACAATATATTGAATCGTTTGGTTGTTGTCCTTGCACCTACTAACATGCGCCTGCAGCTCGCGCCCATGACTGCCACCGCCCTTTTATTAATGGTCTGCCACGTGCTGGCCAACATCTGCATCGTCTCCGGCTCCACGTTCTGCTTTGTCACCGTTCCTCATTACGATGGTCCCGAGGACGACTGCGCTATTGACCTGTCCTCCGCTCCCACTTGCGACAAGGTACGCGGGGAGCGAAGGACGACAACGAGGACGAAGCCCAGTGAAGAGCGAAGCGACAAGTACTACAAACGTTCTATTATACTAGCGAGCAGCGCGACAACGCTCTATTATACTAACTCCCCCCTCCTCTCCTCGCCTCGGATGACTGCGCGTTATTGACCTGTCCTCCGCTCTCACTTGCGACAAGGTGGTTTACTTCGGCGAACTTTTCTACTTCCTCATTTGGTTCCTCACATTCCTGTACATTAGCGTGAAGCACCCTCCCCACTCTCGCATCGACACTCTGCTTGAAACGCTCCAGACCATATTCTTGGTCGGTGCTCCGCTCCAAATCCTCCTCGTCTACAACATCCTCCCCTACACGTCTCTCTGGACCAAGACCGGAGCGGAGCTGAGTGAGGTCCTTGGCACAGCGTGGACCTACAAGGCCTGCGTTTGCGCCAACCACGTTTGCATATTCTTGATCTCCGGCCACATGCTAAGAAGGGAGAGCAAGGGGAAGAAGCAGAAGTAGACGAGACGAGTAGAGTTTTTAAAATGTAATGTAACAATCCACGAAATTTGTATTTGAAACAGTTCTTATTATGTCATTTTTTACACCTACTTATTTGGGCCCTTGGGCATGATGCCCCCAGCTCCGGCTTTCACGTCCAACCCTAGAGCTTGGGCGTTTTTCAACGCACCGGCAATTGCAGCGCTGGGGTCGAAGTTCTTGTCTTCGGACAAGGCCACGAGACTTGATCTTCGTCTCTTCTTCCTCGTCGCGGGTAAGTGCGTCGGCGCCAGCTTCTTTGTCATCTGGTCTTCGGTCAGTTTTATCGGGTGGCTCGCTGCCGGTCCCATGGGAGAGTGTTCGGCGGAATTCTGTAAAAAGCCCTTCATGTCCTCTTCGGCCTCTGGGTTCGGGCCTTGGAAGCTCGTCATCCTCTCCCTGGAGAAGGAGGGGTTTATTGGCTTCCCTGAAGCTGACAGTGACCCAGTCTTTTCTTCGGCGAAAGAATCGTCGTTTATCGAGGGAGAGCCCTCCCCCGGGTGCTCTCCGATGGTGGTCAAGTTAGGATTGGTCACGGCGGCCTTTATGGGGCCGAACGACATGCTTGCGCTTATATCGCTGAGGCCCATGCTCTGGTCGTTGCCGTAAGCGTAGGCGTCCTTCTCCCGAACAGATCTCGACATTGAGTGCTGCTCCCCAGGGACGACCTTCCTGTTTTTGTTGCGGCCTCCGAGCCCCTTGCTCGACGTTAGCGGCGATCTCTTCGCATCGAGCACCTTGGGGTTGTCGACGACTTTCCCGATGGACATCTTGCTGACCCAACCCTCCTCGCTGTATCGCCTGTACATGTCGTTCCCGGTGTTGTACAAAACGTGGACCCTGTCGAAGCCGTCGAACGAGACGACGGTGCCGAGACCGCGCTCAGGGTGGCAGACCTCTGCTTGAAGGACGATGCGAGAGTCGTACTGCTGCGACCAGGTGGGTGGGGTGATGCAGACCCAGCGATCTAGGTTGTCGACGGCTGCGATGGGGAGAGGGGGGAGCGGCGAGCGAACGAGCGGCGAACGAACGAACGAGCAGCGAGCGAAGCGAGCCGTGTTAGAGTGTTGTTTGTTGAGGGGTCTTGATAACTTGTTCTCACCCTTGACAACGTCGTTCATTGTGGGCCTCTCCTTCGGGTCGGGCGATATCAGCGTCTTGATCAAGTCCGCCAGGGCCGGTTTCATCTTCTCGTCGCTGCTGAGGTCCAACTTGCCCGTGATCCTGCCATTGTGCCCGAGGAGGTCTGGCCTCCATCCATCGTTGAGCCTCATGCTAGCGTGATTCGCGGAGATTTTGACCTTCATGCCCATCTGGTCCACGAAGAAGTTGCGCAAGTTCCCGTCCTTGACGGCCATGGCGAGCATGATCATTCCGAATCCGAACACGTCCGCTTTGAAGTCGTAGTGCGAATCTCCGCGGAAAACCTCGGGCGCAATGTAGAAGTTCGTTCCGACGACGGTCAAGTTGTGGTCACTATGCTTGATCACCCTACTCTCCCCAAAGTCGCTAACTCGCATCTTGAGTCCGGTGTCCACGAGGATGTTCGCCGTCTTCAAGTCTCGGTGCAGAATGTGGTGAGAGTGGAGGTACCCAATCGCCTGCGATATCTCCTTGCAGAAGCGAAGCTTGTGGGAAGTCCAGCGAAGGGACTCGTACTTGTTCTCGAGGAGGCCCTTCAAGTCGCCGCCCTGGCAGTAAGCCAGGACGAGACACAAGTTGGGGGGCTCCCACGACGCGGCGATCATTTCCACGAGGTGGGGGTGGTGGAGTTTGCTGTGCAGGAGGATCTCGCTGAAGAATCTGCGGCAACGAGCGTAGCGAGGAGCGAAGCGACGAGTTAGTTTAGAATGTTCTCTTCTTAATGTAAGGAGCACGCAATTGTCGTATTCCCAGCTCGTCGCTTCGCTCCTCGACAGTTTCTCACCTCTCCATGTTCTCCTGGTTGACCTGGTCTGACAAGAGCTGCTTCACCGCAACGTTCCTCCCCGTCGCCCTCATCTTGGCCAGGTACACGATTCCGAACGCTCCGGCTGCGATCTTCTTGTCGAAGACGACTTCGGTGTCAACGTCAACCTTCCAAGCTCCGAGCTCCGCGATTTTGTCTCCGACGATCTGCAAGACGAGTGTAGCGAAGCGAGCCGAGGAGCGAAGCAACGATGAGTTAATTTAGAATATTCTTAATGCGAGGAGCGTGTAATTGTCGTAGTCTCAGCTCGTCGCTTCGCCTCACCTCGTCCTCTGCCTGCTCAATGAGCTTCAACTGGTCCACCGTCAGTTTAAGCTTGGCCTCAAGCGCCTCGTTCTTCCTCTTGATCTTCTCCTCCTCCTCAACGATCTTCTGCATCTGCTGCTCGGCGACGACGAACTCGTGCCTGTTATTTATCTCCGTGAACCTGATCGTCCAAATATGTATCAAGAGGATAATAACCAGGAACCCGTTAGTGGGACCGACGGAGAGTCCAAAAATGGAGAAGTTCACGATCAACGCTGTCGAACACGTGAGCGTGGAGCCTATGAAGGTGGTCATAGTGATGGCGTCGAGGACGCATATTACCACCACGTGGATGAAAGCGCAGGTGTTTGAGAGGGTGAACCAGGTGGTGACAGCGGCGACGGATTTTAGTTCTTCGAGGTTGGAGGTGGAGGCGGCGAGGTTGTAGGTGTCGACGAGGCGGTCCGTGGAGAGGCCGTGGGTCTGGGCGCGAGCGAAGCGAGCGTCGGGCGGGGGGGTGTTGGGGGGGGTTGAGAAGGGGGAAACATGGAAGGGGCTCTCTCGCTCTCTCTCATCGAACAGGTTAGGGTTATCTGGTCTCATCTCACTTCATCTCATCTCACCTTATTCCCCAAATACTCCAAAACTTGGTCCTTACTTACGCTCATATTATCAACCGCCTCCTCCGTCAAAACCCCAATATAAACAATAAACCCAATCCCAATACAATAATAAAAATAATTCAACCACCTCCCAACCTCTTTAAACCTCTTCTCCAAAAAAGGATACATACTAATCACCAAACAAGCAATCGCCATAAGCAAAACAAACCACCAAATACTCGTAGTAGTAGGCAAACCCGTCTCCAAACTACTCATACTATTAGCCTTATAAGTCGTCTGCGCCCCCACCAAAAAAACCGTAAAAGCATACGTCCCAATTTTCATATGCATATGTTTCGCTTCCGCTGAATACTTCTGGTATTTGGACTCCATTTTTGGGTCGCGGAATTTTAGGGTTAGGCGGTTCATGTCGACTATGTCGTTGATTACGGTTAGGTTGTGCATGGTTGTGGAGACTATGGAGGAGCGGCGGCGGCTGTTTTGGTGTTGGAACTGGGAACGTTGGGGGGGGGAAGGGGGGTTGGAGAGTTAGAGACATATATATATATATATATATATATATACATTTTCTTAACCTTATAATATATTTAATTCTTATTTAATTCCTCTCCTCTCAAACGTTTTAAAAAACAATTATAAAAACTAACCTTCCTAATAGTACTATCAAACTCATCAATCCTCTGATGATGTAAATCATGATGTCCCCTCATAGACAAGTTGCTGTCTGAATCGCTTCGAGACATGGCTGAGGCTTTGGTCATCTTGCTGTTCAAGGATTTGGAAGTGGAGGATTGTTTGGGGGAGGAAAATGTTGATTCGCCTGGGAGGTAGAGGGAGGGGGAAGGTGGTATAGGTTAAAATTGGTGTTAGAAGTCTGTGTTAGCGTTTCATCGTCTTCCGGTTTCCTTCGGTCTTTCAGTCAGAATTGGCTTTCGTGCTGTCTTTGCTTACCTCCTCCCGAGTGATACGTTCCTATTGACTGGTGTTGGTAGCTATCTCCCCTTTCTGAAGAGGGGGCATCGTCGTCATCTGACCCGGAATCTTTACGCGAGAAACCGAAGAGGCCTTTACGAGCGTTGAGAAGAGCTTGCATTGGGAGACAAGAGGGGATGGAGACTGAAGTCGAACGGAGGAGGAGGTTTATTGTCTGGTTTACGAAGGATAAGGGGTTTGCTGCCGCTGGGGGGGGGGGGGGGGGGGG
>BLQM01000026.1:48146-75588 GCA_012489335.1 Triparma laevis f. inornata
GGAGTAAACGTGATATGCATATGCAATGCGGCAGTTGAATGCGGTGTGGGGAGTATAACTGGTTTCCAGAAAAAAAGTACGGACCAAATAATTATCGAAATTGTATGAATGAGTAGAAACGCGATAATGTCGTCAGCTTACGTTTTCCTCCTGAGCTCATCTACCCAACTTGCCGCACTTCCGTGAATATTACCATTCCTCTCCCCCGTTATCCCCTCCAACACTCACATTAAAACTGTCTGTTGGGGTTCGTTCCTTCTCCCGAACTTAATCCACATTCTCACCCTTCCTCCCCCCCCTCAGCACATAAATGATAAACATGAACCTCCGCTTAGATAAGCGTCGGGGCTTGTCACGCTTAAATAAGCAGGTGCGTATTGGAGATGAAGGTGTTTGATGGTGGCGCGAGAGTGATGGAAATCGAATTTAAAACTCACCCCCTCAGCGCTTCACTACACTCCCATTAGATCCTAATGGGCGTCCTCTGCGCTACAATCCTAACCTTCGTAACCTACTCCGCAGTAACATCAACGTGGTCTCAAAACAACGAGATGCTCACGTCGTCTTCAATGCGCACTAGCGAGAAGATGGGGAGAGGGCATTTCATTGATACGAATAGGAGGAATGTTAAGAATGGGGGGAGAGGGGGAGGGGGGGTGGCGACGAAGGCGTTGGCGGGGGCGGAGTATGGAGGTGAGCATATAATGTTTGGTAGATTTTGATTTTATAAGTGCTCGATGATATATTCAAAAAATTTCAGCTACTTCTGAATACGGCGACTCCCAATTGCAAATAGTAAGAGGAGCGTCATGAAGAGACTCCAGACTGTACCAAAGCGGCAGCAATAATGCGACTGAGAGCACACACCTCACACCATTCGCTCCGTTCAATTTAATCACCTCTTCAAAATCTAACATCGTCGCAGTTATGGGAGGAATGCGACAGCCTCCCGAAGCTGCCATCTCCACCCCCATTGAAAACCTCGCCGCAGAATCAGCACCAGTGTCAGTGTTAGCTTCACCTCCAGCTTCACCTGCTATTCTCCCGTCTGTCCTCCCACCAAATCAACCTGTCTTGTCCACCCCCTCTAAAGCCCCCCCCTCGAAACAGAAAATCATCAAAACGATAATCGAAGAGGCCGACGGTATTGTAAAAAAGACGACAATCGTCGAAGAGTTAACAGCCAACATGGAGCTAGAACTAGAAGACCTCGACCTCCCCGCTCCCCAACAAGATTCCCCACACGCCAACATCCGCCACCTTCCCAAGTACCACTCTACCAACACCAAAAACATCACCAAAAACAAGAAACCCCACCCCCCACCCCCTCGCCCTCGCCCTCCTCAACTCCAAAGCCCCCAAAAAAAACCTCAAAGCGCCTACACCAACACCAAACCAACCTCCCCCGGCTTCACGAACCTGCCTGTATCAATCCTCCTCTCCGCCTCCACCTTCGCCGTTTTCTTTGGTGTGAGCGTCGCTCGGCACATTCGCCACAAAGGCCTCATGAGGGACTGCATCGAGAACGAGGTGAGAAACTTCTAGGAGCGACGAGCAGGAAATACGACAATAACGATCGAAATTCAGCTGCGCTAGTCTTTCTATCCAATGGGGTCCTTGTATGTTTGCGAGGATTTGTTTCCTTTTTTTGAAGATTTGGCACTGCTTTTGTCATCGCTGTTATTATTGAATCTGGCTTCTGGTGGCATGGCAGATGTTAGCTTCAGTGTAAACGTCGACGCTCCTATCGCCGCTACGTAATTCTAACTCGTTAACACCAATCCTCATGCGACTCGCTACGCTCGTCGCAGCCGTACGACGACGTGAGGTTCAAGGCCAACATTGTTAACGAGTTGGGGGAGCCTATTGGTTATCCGCCAACGTACGGAACGGTCAACCAGTCTCAAGATAGTCAAAGAGACACAATCAACTTTATTGACCGCGCCATGAGTTACGGAAGCGCGTCGTTCCGTGGACAGAAGCAAGAACGCTTCGACGTCTAAAACCCAAAAACAAAAATTAAGTAACAAAAGAAAAAAATTATTATTAACAAATGCGCTCTAACCTATTTTACATTCTACTCCCTACACTCAAACTAACCCTAACCTCCTCCTCAATTCCTCACTTCACCATACTCTTTGAAGCCTTCTCCAACATTATCATCATGTTGGCCTCTACCGTCGTCATGATACTGTCTGTCAAAACCTCCAACTTCTCGGCCACCAACCGATTGACTTCCTCCTGCAGGGCCTTCTCGTCAGCTAAATACTTCCCCCCACCACTATCACCACACCCCATAGAATCCCCCTCCCCCTCCCCCTCCGCCTCCTTGTGGTCGTCTTCTCCGCTGTTGATTTTGTGCAACGTTGCACTGTCTACCACCTTGTGGGTTCCACTAACATTAGCCGTGGTCATGCTCAGCTGCCTGTTGCCTCCCATCTGGCCTCTCTTAATGGGACCGGATCCTAAACCCTTTTTCAAGCTCCCATCCACACCACCTTCCTCGTCCTCGTCCTCTTCGTCCCCCTCGGCAATGGTTTCGCTCAACCTTTGTTGCCCCGGAATGTGCTCCCCCCTTTCTTTCTTCTTCTGCCTGGCCTCTAGCAGCTTCTTGATGCTCGTGACGTTCTTCTGTCGCGTCGTTACTCTGACCTGGTGCATTCTCCTCTTTGCGATGCCCTTCAACTCATCTCCAACTTCGGGATACTCGCCCAGCAAGTTGTTCAAGTTCCTGCGACGAGAGTAGCGAGGAGCGAAGCGACGAGTTAGTTTAGAATGTTCTTAATGCTCGTCGCTTCGCTCCTCACAGTAACCACTCATATCGCATTCCTAGCTCGTCGCTTCGCTCCTCGCGGCTTCGCACCTCCTGTTCAAGCACTGGAGCTCGCACGTCGTAATGGCCTTGATTCCGGCCCTTCTAATTCCGCCCATGATGCAACCGATCTCCCCGAAATAACTACCCTCCACTAACGCCTTGACCTTCTTCGCCCCATAAAACACCGCCGCCCTGCCCTTGATCAAGAAGTACATCTGCGACAAGCGTAGCGAATCGCGTGAAGTTTTGAGTTACGAGTTAGAATTACGTAAAGATGAAAAGCGGCTTGCACGTTTAGGCTAAAGCTACTAGCGCAGACAAATAACGACCGTAATTGTCTCATTCCCGGCGAGGAGCGAAGCGACGAGTTCAAATTAATGCATTCTCTACTTTACTCGCAGTAACTCGTCAGAATTACGTAGCGATGAAAGCGGCTTGAGCATTTAGACTAAAGCTACGTCGCTCCTCCTCATTCTTACTCCCTTAATTGTCGCATTCCCAGCTCGTCGCTTCGCTCCTCGCGACTTCGTACCTCGTCGGCCGCTGCGCCCTCCTTAATAATGAAGTCGTTCTCGTGGACGACCATGGGCTGCATGAGTTGGATGCAGTCGGCGATGAACGACAAGCTCTTCTCCTTAAAGAAGGGGATTCGCTCGATCAGGTCGCGCTCTACGTGAGTGATGATTTCGTTCTTGAGCGCGGCCGACAGCTCCGACAAGATCTCATCGGCGTCGTAGCTAAACAACCCGTTGTTCCTCCTCTGAATACTATACTCGAAGAAGTTCCTCACTTTCTTCGCCAACGTGGCCGGTAGCTTGGCGTCTCTCACGAAGATGTTGACGCTCTCCATCTTCTCCCTAACTTGTTTGTTCTGGCGGTCGAAGCTGCCGGAGGAGCGAAGCACGAGGAGCGAAGCGAGCCGTTTTTAGAATGAATTAATAATGAGAACTCAATGCGTTGTCTACAAAGCCCCCCTCCTCACCCCCCCCACCCCCCCCGCCCCCCCGCTCACCTCGTCATGATGGTGGACATGCTACCTACGATGTACGCATACCATGAAACCCCCAACATCATCATGAGCATGGAGAAGAGCTGCTCCCCGATGGTCTTGGCACTGATGTCTCCGTACCCGACCGTGGTTAACGTACTAAACGCCCAGTACAAACTTGCAATGTACCTGTGGCCGTTGTTGTTGTCAATCATGAGCAATCCCTCGCGGCAGACCCAGCCGCCGTCCGTCAGTTCGGCCATGTCGTCTAAAATGTCCTGCTCGTAAGTGCAGCTAACCTCAACCTGAGATAAATCTCCCTCAATTCCTAAAAAGTACCACACACAGCCGACCAAGTGCGTCGCCAGCAAGACCACCATGATGATGTTGAACATGCGTGAGACGCCGTGGTGCACGTTGTAGTTGTGTTCGACCTCGCGGATGAACTTTTGCAGCCTGTAAACTCGAAGGAGCTGTGATGTGAAGACGACGACGAGTTAGAAATATAGAGTATAGATACGACAACGATGAGCGAAGCGACGAGGATGTGGAGCGAAGCGACGAGGATGTAAAGCTCTCGCTCCTCGCATGCGTCGCTCGAGCGACACAACCCTAATATTATAAACTAACTCCCCCCTCACCTTCAAACCCCTCAACAATTTCATGCCCTTGCCCAGATTAGCCAGCTTCGCACTCCTGTTGACACCCGAGTCTGCGACGAACGTAGCGAGTCGCATGAAGATTGGTGTTAACGAGTTAGAATTGAGTAGCGGTGATGGTGGCGTCGACATCTAGACTGGAGCTACTAGCGCAGCCGTAAAACAAGCGGAATTACCGTATTCCCAGCTCGTCGCTTCGCTCCTCGCAGTCCCTCACCTGCGTTGTCGGTGCTGATCAATAAGTCAAACGGAAACGTCGCGACGAAGTCGATCAAGAAATAAGACTTGCCGTACTTCTTGGCGATCTGCGGCGAGCGTAGCGAGGAGCATTGACGTGTTAGAATTAAGTAACATAGACAACGCGTTCTCTCGTCGCTTCGCTCCTCATGGAGCCTCATAACTAACGGAATTAACGCATTCCCCCCCCACACCTTTTCTTCTCGCAGTCCTCACCTTCTTCAGATCCCAGCACAGGTCGGCCTCAGCTTCGTTCGGGTGGAAGGCGGTAAAGAAGTTCAAAACTATGTCGACTCCAAAACTCATGTCGATGATGTGCTCGACCCACTTCCAGGTTGGGCTTAGAGCCTGCAAGAAAGTGATCCGATAGGGCACGTACACCGCGATGAATAACAGAAGGATACCAACGTACCCGTCCCAAGACACCCTGAAGGAACCGTTCGGGAAGATGATGTACTTGGGGACGTTTTCCAAGTTCTGGGAATGGATTGCATTCCAGTCCGTGTCCTCGTCGTTGTCGTTCCTGCGACGAGCGTAGCGAAGAGCAGCGAGCGTGTTAGTGGTGGTGTTAGTTGGTGAAGATAGCGAAACTCGTCGCTTCGCTCCTCATGGAGACTCATGGAGACTCGTTACGACAGTAATTGTCTCATTCCCAGCTCGTCGCTTCGCTCCTCGCTGTCGCTGTTCTCACCTCACTCCGTACATTTTCAAATCTTCGGTGACGCCTTTCAAGGCAACCCCTACCTTGTGCGAGACCCTGAGCTTTCCCCAGTTTGCCTTGCCCCTTTCAGAACCGCGCCGTTCGCCGGCGGCGCCCCCCGGGGTAGGGCTGTTGGGGTCTTCCTTATTCTTTGGGGAGCCTTTCGGTGACACACCCCCAGCCCCCAACTTGCCCTTCGTTGCGACGGGGCTCTTACCCTCCATTAAAGAGGGCCCTCTTGTCCCCGCGAAAACTGCGGGGAACTTGGCGCTCACGTTGGGCACCACACCGGACACTGCGTTCCCCGTTATCGGATCCACCTTGGGATCCCCTCTAGAATCAAACCTTGTGACCTTTGGTGAGTTGGGGGAATTCTTCAATTCTGATTTGTCTACCTCCTGCGACGAGCGAAGCGACGAGTTAGAATCGGGTGAGGTTGAAGGCGGCTTGTGCGTTTAGACTAAAGCTACTAGCGCAGATGAATTACGGTCGTAATTGACGTATTATTTGCTCCTCGTGACGCCTTGTCTGACCTCTGCAGGGCTCGTGTAGTTCGGCACAGTTTCCCGTTTACCGTCTATCGAGGAGCGGGGGGAGGGTCCTCTTGAACTTGATGGAATTATTGCTGTTTCTTTGCTGCCCTCCTTCAGCTGTGATATTTGGTCGTTCAGGTCGTTCTTCAGGTCAAGCTGCGACGAGCGTAGCGAGGAGCGGAGGAGCGAAGCGACGACGAGTTAGTTTAGAATATTCTTAATGCGAGGAGTGAAGCGACAAATTGAACAAGGAGTTTAAATATGAGCGAAGTTTTCGAAGAGCCTATTAACTACGACGCCTTCGTAATCTCGTCGCTCCGCTCCTCGCTAGTTTAGAATACTCATAATGCTCGTCGCTTCGCTCCTCATGGAGACTCATTACTCCGTAATTATCGCATTCCCAGCTCGTCGCTTCGCTCCTCGCTGCGTCTCACCTTGGCGCCCTCCAACAGCTTGGTCTTCATGGCGAGCACGGCAGTAACGTCGGCTAGAGCGGGCTGGACGGGCCGCCAATCCGCTTCGTCGTCGTTGTCCACCTCGTCGTCATCTTCCACCTCGTCATCGTCAAGAGCCACCGGGTCCAAGTTCGCGGCCCCTCCAGCAGGGATGTAGCGGGGGACGAACTCGTCCTCGTCGTCTTCGTCGTAATCTATAACTAGTTGGGGATCCCCCCCGAAGTCAGCGTCGTTTGTTGGCGAGCCGGGGGTGGGAGAATTTGAATCGATTTCGCCTAATCCGACGATGTTTCGCGAGGAGAGGCGCTGAGTGAGGGGGGCGGTGAGGGAAAATACGGCGGGGGGAATAGAATGGGGGTTAGAGAGCTTGCGCTTAGGCGGAAGTTAGGTGGGTCAACGTCGTGGGGGGCAGGAATAAGCGAACAATCGCCTTCGCTATATATTACAAGGACTCCTTTTCCTTTCCTGCTCGGCCTCCTCACCTGTGCGAGACTGTAGCCACTGTTGCCCCTGGAGATTCCACCGTGGCCACCGTGGAAATGAGTCTGTCTGCCGTGGTGGCCGTGATGGTGAGTGTGTCTGTTTGGTTCTTGCCTCATCATTGGAACGACCATGGTATGAAGAGTGTTACAATGTTGTTGGGACGCTGGAGTAGGGGTTTCAGATCGGGTGAGGAGATGGGAGGGTGGAAGGTCGGTAGATAGTCGGGAGCCTGAAGGAGTCTGCACGGTAGCCTTGGGGGGTATGTTGGGACGCTGGCTCTGTTTGGGCGTGGGGAGCAGGGTCAGGCTAAGTCAGGGATTTGCCAGTTGTGTTGGCTGAAACTAACCTAAACAAGCTTCCTGAATTCGGAACGCACGTGGCTTTGCATAATTGTGGCGACAATTAATTCCCTGTCTCTATTCGGAACAACCTCTCCCCCCTACCCCACCCGTCGCCTTCCAAAATAAAGACAAACCCAACTGACTGCTGGAAGTCCTCTCTCTCTCTCTCTTCAGTCCATCTCGCTTAAACTATGGTGGCCGTGAACATCCAACCGGGTCGGATCCGCCCCCGCACCGCCAATGCTAGGGTGCACACTGATGTGGGCAGGCCATCGACCGCAAATGCTTCTTCTCGTTCTAGGGGCGGTCCTGCCAGCCCGGAGAAGAGGAGGCCCTCCACCGCGGGAAGGATGAGTTCGCAGAGCAGAAGAGTGTTGAGGAGGGAGGAGGTGAGTTAGTATGTAGTAGTTATTTTTAAATCCAACAAGAAGAAAGAAGCTTTTAACCCCCACCCCCCATACCATTTTCCAATACAAAACATTTTCAGGACCTTGAGTTCCTTCGCTACAAGGACAAGCTGACCAAGACAATGCGCAAGCTCACGAACATAGCACAAGCCAAGTACGAGAAGGACAAGGTGCATGACTGGAACGTGGCCAGGATGAAGGTTCTGAAAGCGAACAACGTCATTTCTAGCGTCAGCAAAACCACCACCAAGAGGCCTAATACGGCTACAATGAGGGATCCCCTGCGGTCTCCCATCAACGTAAATAAGTACACGACGAAGAAGAGACCCACGAGCGCTCCTGCGACCAGAAGGCCTCCTTCGTTCAAGTTCGTACCTAGAACGAGCACAATAAGTAATTTGAAAGGCTCCCCGGGGAGGCCAATGTCGGCCCTACCGAGCAGTGGAGGGAGGGGTATGAGCCCCCTAAGGAGTAGGTGAGAAGCTGAGAGGAGCGAAGCGACGAGCTGGGAATGCGGTATTCGTGGTCGCAATTCAGCTGCGCTCATAGCTTCAGTGAGAACATGGACGCCTCTTTTGTCGCTACGCAATTCTAAGTCGTTAACGTCAATCTTCATGCGACTCGCTTTGCTCGTCGCAGTCCGGGGGGGAGTCCAATCTCTCAAGGTAGTCCAGCCTCTGACACCCTAGAAAAATTACGACACCCGTCGCTGAGGCCGACCAGCGCGCCCATCCTTCACCAGCAGCACATCCCTCAGAAGAAGCACACGCTTTTTGAGCGAACAGATCAGCTCGACAACATGACCGTGCTTAAGGACGAAAAGCACGTCATGACGCACGAGGACAAGGTGCTGATACGGGAAAAGAATGCTGAGATCGAGTCGGCGAGGGAGGGGAGGCTGGGCAAGATAGATCAAATAAAGAGGTCGAACAACAGGAAGAAGGACAGGAACTTCAGGTTCAAGCTAGCGCACGCGAAAATGTTGGAGGGTGAGAAGCTGCTGAAGATGGCGTCGGTGAAGAATGACAGGCACCAGGTACGAAGCTGCAAGGAGCGAAGCGACTAGCTTATAATGCGTGTTTTGCCGTTATTGATGAACTGCAAGTGCAAGTGCAAGAGCACTTCAGAACCAACGTCCTCGCGTCTTTCGTCGCTACGCAATTCTAAGTCATCAACGCCAATCTTCACGCGACTCGCTTCGCTCGTCGCAGTATTTGATGGCTGCTGATTGCTTTACCGACGCTTTGTACTTTGAGCCCAACCTTCCCATCGCGCACGACAAGAGGGGTACTTGCTGGAAGGCCAGAAGGGAGTACCAGCTCGCCCTCGCGGACTTGTGCCAGGCCATTCTGAAGGAGAAGGTGCCGAACGCCACCTACTACGCGACCAGGGCCGGCATTTTCCTTCACTTGGAGAACTACAAGCGGAGTTTGAAAGACCTGAACGTGAGCTGCAAGCTCAACCACAGCAACCCGCACACCTTTTACAACCGCTCGGTGCTGCTGAGTGAGGATATCAAGCCCCCTGACTACAGAGGCGCTATGCGAGATCTGAACCACGCTCTTAAATTGATGGAGGCGTCCATGCGCGCGAAGCTCAAGGTTCTTGGGGTCGGTGACACGGCCGTTCTGAACGACAGCCCCGTGAGCTTCAAGGTCTTGCACATGGCCAAGGAGAAGGACAACGGAGAGAGCATGAAGGACGCGAACTTCATTTTCAAGGTTAGGTTGCACAGAGGTGACATTGCCAGGAAGTTGGAAATGTATGACATAGGTGAGGGGGGGGAAGGGGGGGTGATCGGTTTTCGCTTTTACGCAATCTATAGTGCTAACTCGCTGCTTGTTATTTTTGCAGCCCTCGTCGACTTGAAGGAGGCAGCAAGCTTGGATGTGCAGAGCGCGGTGACTTGGAACTTGTTGGGTATGACGCACTACTCGACCAAGAGTTTCGCGGAGGCGGAGAAATGCTTCACGAACGCGATCGAGATTTTGGGCGAGGTTCCGAGCTATTTTTACTGGAGAGGGCTGAGCAGGCTCATGGTGCACAAGACCAAGGGGAAGGACGAGGTGGAGGTGCGAAGCCGCGATGAGCGAAGCGACGAGCCGGGAATGCGATATTCGTACGAGTAACCATTTTATTGTTCTAGAGCATTTTATACTAAATCGTCGCTTCGCTCCTCGCTACACTCGTCGCAGCTGCTGGGCAACTTTCTGCAGGACTCCATTGACGACTTGAACACGGCGATCCAGCTACAGATCAGCTTAGAGGAAGATTTGGCGCTGGAGGCTGATTGGCAAGACGTGACGGAGCAGCTCGCGAGTTTGAAGAAGGAGAGGGCAAGCTTTCACAACGGCTTGTCCATGGCCTGCTTGGCGAGGGGCAACGAGAACATGAACAAGAAGGCCAACGAGCACGTTGAAATTGCTTTAAGCATAGATCCAAATGACCACACGTTTCTGCACCAGAGCGGTCTGTGCCAGCTCGCGTTGCACGACAGGAAGAAAGCCTTCGGCAAATTCAAGACCGCCGTGAGCTTTTCTCCGGCCTTCTGCCCGTCGCTTTACAACATGGCAAAGATCTACCACAGCACGGGGGACTTAATTAGGGCCGAGGACGAGCTGAACAGGTGCATCGAACTCGGAAACAAGGATATCGACGCAAGCGAGACGTACAGGGAAAGGGGTTTGGTGTTTTTCGAAGAGAACAAGGTGAGTCGCAGCGAGGAACGAAGCGACGAGCTAGGAACACGACAATTAAGGCCGTAGTCCTAACTGCACAAGTAGCTTCAGTCTTAGCGTCGATGCTACTTTCGTCGTTTCTCAATTCTAACTCGTCATCGTCAATACTCGTGCGACTCGCTACGCTCGTTGCAGCTGCTGGAGAGCGAACGGGACTTCACTAAGGCGCTGGAGCTGGCCAAGAACAACGAAATCGATAACTACTTCTACAGGGGCGAGAGCAAGCGCTGTTTGGGGAATTATGTCGGCGCGTTGGAGGACTTCGCCGTGGTGGAGGTGGAGGGCGCGGGAACGGCCATCATTGAGAGCGGCCGGTACAGGTTTAGTAGGGGGCTTTGTCTAGCCATGTTGGGGGATCTGAGCAATGGGTTGAAGGACTTGACCTTGGCTGTCGAGCTGAGTCCGGACAATGCGCACTACATCAGCTATCGCGCGGATGTTTTGGCCCAGCTGGGGCTGTTTTTAGAGGCCGAGGAAGCCTTAGCAGGGGCGGTGGCCATGCAGAAGAAGAACAGGGGGGGGCTGTGGAGCTTGATGCGCAAGCTGAGCGTGGCCCAGTTCAAGCAGGGGAACTTCACCTCGGCGGAGAAGAGCTTTCACCACGCGCTGTTGCAGAGCGAGCAGGCGACGGACCACTTGGAGGTGGCGGACCTGTACTACAAGAGAGGGGTCTGCTTAGCCCACTTGAAGAAGTACAGTAGAGCGTTTAGTAACTTTGACAAGGGGTTAACGTACGAAGTTATTAGGCACAGGCCCGAAAGGATTTTGTATTTTCACGAGAGGGCCAAGGCCGCTCAAATGTGCAAGAAGCACCACGAAGCGGTGGAGAACTTTAGTAAGGTCATCAAGGTGAGCCACCACGAGGACGAAGCCCAGCGAGGAGTGAAGGGGGGGTGGAAGTTCAGTTTTCGACGTTACAGTTAGCTGAGCCTCAGCACCCCTAACGTTACCCGCACAATTTTAACACGTCAACTCCGCTACGCTCGTCGCAGCTTTCGCAATTGGATCACAGGGCCATATTTAGGAGGGGCTGGAGCTACAAGAGTCTGGGGCTGTTCTTGCTTGCGGCGGAGGACTTCGAGAAGGCCAGGGGGCTGCAGCCGGACTGCAAGCTGTACAAGCTGAATTACAGGGCGATCGGAAGTGTCGAGTGCATCGTCTTGGGAAAGCCGGGGGACGAGGTCATTCCGGAGAGTATGCTCGACGAGTTTCAGAAGTTCACGCAGGAGTCGGAAGGTTTGTAAGGGGGGGTGAAGTGAAGTGAGATAAATAGTGTATTTTGTTTTGTAATGCATAAATGGTTTGAACTTTGTTAGTTGGTTAGTTAACTTTTTTTCCTTTTGAATATGTCACGTAATTTCCGTCTGAGTCCATATAAATCAAATTGTCCTTGTCGTCGGGGACCTGCTCTCCGGACTCAAACTCGGCATTCCAGTTGGTCGGCTTGCCGACGAAAAAGGCGAGGAGGCGGTCGATCGAGATGGTCGGCGCCGCGTAGTGCGAGGTCAGCCGCCTGTGGTGCTCCAGGTGGTCCGCCGTCGACACGAAGAGCCACGGCACGAGATTTGCAGAGGCGTCGGCTAGTATTGGCGTATGGATTAGCAGGTTGTTGAGGGAGACGACTCCGACCGCTATGAACATGGACATGCGGTCAGGGCGAAGGAGCCACGCCCCCACGATGAACGGCAGCATGTAGGCAAGAGCGTACTCTGCTAAGCTCACTGCGTTGGCCGTCACGGGACAGACGATGGAGTTGAATCGGTGGTGGAACCGATGCGCCCAATACATGGCTTTCGTATGCATCCAGCGGTGAACGCAGTAGTATCCGATCGAGTGTCCGACTATGATGGCGAAGACCATCACGACGCGGCTTTGGGTTGGGAGCGGCTGTGACATCCACTTGTTAGAGACTAGCGTGTAGAGCGGTGG
Organism: Triparma laevis f. inornata; assembly: GCA_012489335.1. NCBI lineage: Eukaryota > Bolidophyceae > Parmales > Triparmaceae > Triparma > Triparma laevis. The sequence continues at coordinate 60,432 of BLQM01000026.1, forward strand.
GCCTAGGACGGCGTTGTTGATGAAGTTGTAGAGGACGCCAAGCGCATAGAGCTTGCGACCTCCCGTCCTTCGGCAGACCTTCGTCACCTCGCCCATCGATACGATCTCGAGTAGACCTGTCAGAAACAGCGTCGCCCACGCCATCACCCATCCATCGTTCGACGTCGAGTATGTTTGATCGAACAAGCGGTTAATACTCATCGATACAGATGAAGTCTGACTCGGAAGAATTTGTGTTATCCGTAAGCTGTGGGTGCGCAGAAGAGTCAAAATTCGTGTCGGTCAGGCTTTTAGTACACAAAGAGCTGTTTTTTGCGTGAGAATGTGCAAGCGCGGTCGCGGTGAATGTCAAACTTAGGCTAGAAAATCGTCGGTGGCAGAAATCCTGGCCATTTGTTTGCCCACGTTCTCCTTTATTTTAAAGTCACTGCTTATATTTGTTAGCCTCCTGAGTCTAGTGAGCCTTAGAGAAGTGTCGATAAAGTTTTGAACACACTCGACGCCGCGCTGAAACCACACAAACACAAATGAATCCTGACGCTCCGAACCCCAAGCGCGCAAAGAAGTCGAGGACGAACTGGAAGGATGGTCGCCCGGCGGTGGGCCGTCAGCGCGCGCAGCAGCAGAGCTCTACAAAGAATCAACCCAACCCAAGCGGCAATCGTCACGTGGTCGCCGCTGTGAGCGAGAACCTGGCCCGCGAGACCTGCATCGCAAGCATCGATTCTCTGAACCCCTTGACCCTGAACGTGTTCAAGCAGGCCAACGGCCAGACGTTCAACCAGACGCTGATCACTCTCGAGATGATCGCTCCGGACGAGATTCTGGTGAACGAGGGTCGCAAGGGCAGCTTGCTCGCCAAGAAAATTTACGCTTTTTACGAGGAGAAGGTGAGGAATTGCGAGGAGCGAGGCGAAAGCTGGGAATACGACAGTTGCGCTCAAAATTCAGCTGCGCTGTTAGCTTCAGTTTAAACGCCAACGCTCCTATCGCCGCTACATAATTCTAACTCGTTAATACCAATCTTCATGCGACTCGTTACGCTCGTTGCAGAGCGCGAGGTTGTCTGAGGTTTTGCCGCAGGCCAACGATGGGGACGATGAGGAGGAGGAAAAAGAGGACGGAGGAGGCTCCGAGATGGCCATGGCAACGGTCGTCAAGTTCGTGTCCCGTGGCTCCTTCGACCAGACGAGGGGGGCGGAGCTCCTCGAGAAGCTCGCCCGCCCCTCCACGTACAACCCCGAGATCCTGTCTGACTTCATCATTCCTTCCGCGACCAACGCGGTCTTGAGGTACGCGCAGACTTCCGTCGGTTCCGTCTTTGCGCCCCACACCCTTCGCGTGGAGTACAACAGTGGAGAACTCAACGGGAGGATGAGCATCGATCGTAGTTCGATTCAGAATTTAGAACTTTTGTCCAACGCGAGGTGAGGCGCCACGAGGAGCGAAGCGACGAGCTGGGAATACGATAATTACGGTCGCAATTTGTCTGAGATAGTAGTTCTAGTCTAAACTCTCAAGCACCTTTCGTCGCTACGTAATTCTAACTCATAAATAACAATATTCATGCGACTCGCTACGCTCATCGCAGGAATGTCAAGGGGAAGCAGAGTTTGTTTACGTGCTTGAACAACACCGTCACGTCGGTTGGGTCGCATCTTCTGAGGTCGAACCTCACCGCCCCGTTGGTCTCCTCCTCGACCATTGAGGCGCGGCTGGACCTGGTCGATTCTTTTTTGGGGGATGAGATCTTGTTTTACGACGTGTTGGAGGTGAGGCGCAGCGAGGAGCGAAGCGACAAGCTGGGAATACGACAATTACGGCCGTAGTCCAACTGCACAAGTAGTTTCAGTTTTAGCGTCGACGCTACTTTCGTCGTTACTTAATTCTAACTCGTTATCGTCAATCCTCATGCGACTCGCTACGCTCGTCGCAGCTGCTGCAGCGACTCCCGGATTTGGAGAAGATGCTCGGGGGTCTCGTTTTGAAGCCGGCGTCAAACGTAACGAAACGGAGCGTAACCACCAAGATGACGACTATGGGGATCGCGAGCCTCGTGTGCTTGAAGACGACGCTGAAGATTGTGCCGATGATGATATCGGCGTTGGAGGGTTTGGTTGCCGAGGAAGAGGAGGGAAAGAAAGACGACGCCTCCCAAAATTCCAACACCTCCAACTCCGCGAAGAACGTGCTGGCCAAGGCGATCCTGAGCGCTCTCGGAAACCCGGAGCTGAAGGAAGTGCTGGTTGCGGTCGAAGAGGTGAGGCACTGCGAGGAGCGAAGCGACGAGTAAAGTAGAGAACGCGTCGTCTATGAACGAGGAATCATGGTCTATGAACTTGCTTCGCTCCTCGTAATGTAGAGAAAGGGCTTTCTATGAACTTGTTGCTCGCTCCTTGTAAAGTAGAGAACGGGTTTGTCTATGAACTCGTCGCTTCGCTCCTCGCCGGGAGTACGACATTTACGGTTGTAATGAGTCTCAATGAGGAGCGAAGCGACAAGTTTTGCTATCTTCACCAACTAACACCACCACTAACACGCTCGCTGCTCCTCGCTACACTCGTCGCAGATCTTCACGTCGTCCACGGCGTACATGAAGAACAACCACGCGATGCGTCACCAAGAATGCTTCGCGCTCCGCCCCAACACGGACGGCATCATGGACGTGCTTCGCAAGGCGTTCTTGGCCAACGTGGACGACATCTACGCGTACGCCGAGGAATTGGCCGAGGAGTACGGCATCACCGTCGCCGTGAAGGAAAAGTCCAAGCGCGGCTATTACCTGCAGATCCCGGCCGAGTTCGGGGCAAGGCTTCCACCCTGCATTACGCAGCCGGTCAAGTCCGGCCGCTTCATCCACTGTACTACTGATGAGGTTTTTTCTTTGAATGCGAGGGCGCAGGAGAACGTGCAGGATTTGTTGTTGCTCACCCACATGCGCATCCAGGAGGGTGAGCGTCGAAGCGAGGCCTAGCGAGGAGCGAAGCGACGAGCTAGAAGACAGAATTACGCAACTGGTTAACCCATTCTAACACGGCTCGCACAAATTCACACACAGTCCTTGACTACGCGAGGGAACGCATGGACGCTCTTGCCTTGATGGTCGATGCGGCAGCTTTGCTGGATATGATCCACTCGTTCAGCGACACGGTCGCCAGCAGCAGGAAGCCGTGGACTCGCCCGACGATCACCGAGGGGGGCGCGGGGGGGCTGTCCATCAAGGGCGGAAGGTACCCAATCGACTTCGAGAACGTCAACGCGGGGATGGTGGCGACCAACTACGTTCCCAACGACACCGCGGCGGGGGACGAGGGGAACTTCGTTTTGATTACGGGGGTCAACGGCGGCGGGAAGAGCACCTATTTGAAGCAGGTTGCGCTCATCGTTATTCTGGCGCAGATCGGCTGCTTCGTTCCGGCGGAGTCAGCCACGATTTCGCTGCGTAACCTCATCTGCACGCGCATCGGGACCGGAGACGACTTTGAGCATAACATTAGTTCGTTCATGCTGGAGATGAAGGAGATCAGCTACATCTGTAATGCGGTCACGGACAAGAGCTTGATCTTGGTTGACGAGCTGGGCCGTGCCACTAGCAACGAGGACGGGGTCGCGATAGCGTGGGCCGTTGCGGAGAAGTTGTTGAACACGAAGGCCATCACGCTGTTCGTCACGCACTACAGCGGGTTGAGGAAGCTCGAGGATTTGTACCCGAACGTTTGTAATATTAGCTTTGGCAAGGTGGACGAGAGGGATATGGTGGTTCAAGACTTCCAGGTCGTTCAGTCGGCGTGCACGGTCGCGTCGAGCTACGGGATTGACATGTCGGCGGTTTGTGGGTGGCAGCAGAGTGTGGTTGAGAGTGCGCATAAGGTGAGGGGGGGAGGGGGCGAGTGAAGTGAGGCGAGCAAAGCGAGACGAGCGAAGTGAGAGTGTGTGGGCAGGCGCGAGTGAGCGAAGCGAGAGTGTGTGGGCGGGCGCGACTGCGAAGCGAGAATGTGTGGACGGACGCAACTTCGCTCCTCGTTATCATTCATCGCTACGTAACTCTAACTCGCCGCAGGTTCGCGAGTACATCATCAGGATGATCGGCGGAGACGGAGGCGTCAAGATCGACACCGAGTTGGGGGTGGAGGAGCACGCGAGGAGGAAGAGGTTGAGCGTGGCGAGTAGGAGCCTCGAGATTTTGAGTGAGAGTCGCAAGACCTTGTCTGAAGAGGCCGTCAAGGATTGGTTGGTTGGATTGGAGAAGAAGGTCGAGGATGGCGATGAGAAGATGTTGTTGGGCTGAATTTATTTATGAATGGAGTTGAATGAAGTGTGAATGGTTATATATGAGGGGGGTAGATCTTAGTAGGTTAGATGTTAAACAAATATACAGTATTTTTTTACTACATAATCATAATCGCTATTAATTTTCGTCATGAACGTCAGCGTCAATGTCCCTCCAGGCGACCGGAAATTCCCTCGGGTAGAAGGGCGGCCTAATGGGCATGTATTGAGCCATCTCGTCCTTTTTGTCTGTCGGCGCAATGTACCAACTCTTGATCGTTCCGTCCTTCACGCTCCCTATTAATTCGTCCCCTCGGTCGTCAAAGTATCCGCGCATCCTATTGATGTACCCCGTGAAGGTGCTGAAGAACGTGCCGTAGAAGTTCTGTGGTGAGCGGCGAGCGAAGCGACGAGTTAGTATAAAGTGCTTATTATTTCTCATCGCTCCGATCCACGCTCCTCACAGCTTCTCTCTCACCTTGCCCTTTGTCGTGATGAGCTGGTCGAGCATTCCGTAGTAGTTGGGGTTCATTCCAGCAATCTCTGTTTTGAAGTCGTCCAGGAAGTAGACGTCGTAGTGCTCTTTCATCGTTTTCCAGTAGCTCTTGTCGAATTCGTCCGTTCCCACAAACACTGTGGAGCCAGGAGTCAGGTGCTCCTTGGTGTTTTCGTACAGCACCTCTTCAGTGACGCGGGTGATCTTGTACTGGAAATCGCCTCTTCGGACGTGCAGCGAGTCAAACGCGCCGCCTCCATTGGGGTTGTTGGCAAGTGATTTTTTCCGCAATTTTTCAATGACCTTGGCTGCAACGCAGTAGATTTCGTCGATGTACCTGCGGGGGGGGTAAGTTGACAGAAGTATAACAAGAAGATAAGAATATGTATCGATTCTCTTACCTTACGTGATCGCGGACGAATCTCTTGGTCCACAAATCTGTCCGCCAGTCCTCGCAGAATATGGCGCAGTAGAAATGAGTCAGCATCCTGAAGCCACCCTTGTGGTCGACGGGGAAGTGGATGACCTTCGCGTTCTGGAAGACACTGTCGTACACGTGCATGGTCTTCCTGCCGGCGTAGAACTCCCGCATGCGCTCCTTCGGGTCGGCGGATGTGGAGGTGGGGTTGTTGACGTACGAGTGCTTGACTTTGTTCTCGAAGTTCTGCTTCACCTCGCCATCAAAGACGTCCTGGTCGAGCAGGTACTCCATGTCCTCGAGGCTGCTCTTTTGCGGGTCCTCCGGGATCACGAAGAAGTCCTTGGTCGTCTCCATCTTCTTGACGTAGCCGACCTTGCGTAAATATTCGTTGAGCGGTTTGAGGTCGTAGGTATTTGACCAGTCGGTGAGGTCGTTGGGGAGGGGGACTGGGAGTTTGGTGGACCCTGTGTCGTCGTCGATCTGCCGAGGACGAAGTTCGAGGTGGGGAGGGAATGAGGAGAGTTAGAATAGAATGTTCTGAATGCGAGGAGCGAGAGTGGCACGTTGTCGTCGTTCGCTCCTTGCAACTTCGCACCTCGTTCAGGCCGCCATTGTTTAGGGCCTCAGTTTTCAAGAACTCCTCCATCGTGATTATGTCGACGCCCTTGAGTTCCTCCGCGATGTCCTCCAGGTGGAAGAAATCCGAGAAGGCGAGTTTGTTGTTTCCTTTGTTCTGCGAGGGGGGGAGCGAGAATTAGAAAGAGAAAGGGGATTTGGGTTGGTTTGAGATTTTACCTCCTTGTCCTTGTTCAACAGGTACATGCTCTTCGGGGGAGGGAGGACCAAGGTGCGACCGGTGACGGCGGCGAAGACCAAGATGGTCTCCATTGCCATTCGAATGTTATTCCAACCGCCTTGATCGGCCTCAAAGGTAACGTACTTGGGGGAGGCGGTTTTGTAAGAAGAAGTCCACTGAGAATCGGAGTCGATGTCCTCCCAGTACACCATCTCCTTCACAGCGGCGGCGGCGGAGGGGTCCATCTGAGTCGGGCAGTTCAGTGTGGAGAGGGAAGCGGAGGGAGGGGACAGCGGGAGCTGAGAGTGCGGGATCGCCGCAGAGGTGTGATCATGATCGTGATCAAAATTGTCAGGGTGATCGGGGTGGTCGGGGTGCGAAGGGTGGTCCTCGTCGAGCTTGAACGTATGCTGCCAGGTCGGGTTCGTGGAGATAGTCTTCCACTCCGTGCTGACCTTATTTATTGCAAAGAGCAGGAGCGAGATGATAATCATGAGCACGAGCAGGACAGCTTTTTGGAAGGACATGAAGCCTTTGCTGTGCTTGCTGTTCGCGGAGGGGAGGTTGTTCTTGGAGCGGACTCGCTTCGGAGACCTGATGGTAGGAGCGAACGGCTTGGGCTGGCTCATGACGTGAAGTAATGTCGATGGCCGTTCTCTCTCGAAGGAGCCAAGTTCGTAAACTAATTAACTCCTTATTTCCGCCACTAGAAGTCAGAAGAAAAGCAGAGCTGGTTTGAATCACCTAGGATGTCGTCTAGGATATTCGTGTGGGCTATGATCTATTCGAGAACGCAAGAGAAACTGAAAATCAGTTTTAGTCAAATCGCTGGAAAGGAAATCGGTATTCTGATCATTTTCAGATTCAATTTTGGTCTTATTTGTCCCTTTGAGACCCCTAAGTACCCAGCTTTAATAGTAACTTTCTTCAAAAAAAGCTCTGAATCATGGTTTTGTGGTTCAAATTTCCACTTTCCTGGAGTTTATTTGCTCTATAAATGGAATATTTAGCATTTCAAGGTATCTTAAAAGGACGAATATACCAAAATCTGACCAAAATAGGCTCAGGAACATGATTTGTTGTTTCCTAAAATTGTGTTTTTGTGCATCTAAGAGTCTGTAAGTAGCATATTCGGTCATTCGAGGTTCTCAAAAGGCTAAATACAACCAAGACTGGGCCTAAAGATATCAAGATTGCCGACTTTTCATTTACGATTTCAGTATGAGGAGAATTCGGGTTAGAAAGAATCTATTTTAACGCTTCAACGTTGCGTAAATTGCATCAAATTGAACCATCAGCCGTAATAGGGCCGGTTCTTGATACCATGAGCTTTTTCGCGCTAATGGCTACGATCGCATGAGAAAAAATGTGTCAATGCAATAAGGATTTTGTGACGTCGAACGAATGCTTCAAACGTCGCTACATCACTCGACACCGCGCCTGCTGCCCTTAAACAAGCGCTTTAAATAAACTAAAGAGACTACTTAAAAAACCAAGTCTATCCTAATTTAATTATGAGTATGTGAAGTATGAATTTTATTTTTAATCGAGAGATGGTGTGATAATTTCGGATCACCTGCAGTCGAAAGTTCGTTCCATATATGTCATGCGCTATAAATCGATAAATTCATTTACGCCTATGCCCGCCTCATATTTCTCTACGTGCTCCATCTCACTAAGCCCCACCCGGTAGCCAAAGACCTCAATTTCGTTCGCCTTCTCCCCGATTTCATCGTTTAAAGTGTCTCGCACAACTCTCATAATTTCGTTCTCTCCCCACACCGCACCGCCCTCTCCCACCACGCCGTCGCCCCCGTGCAAAATGTTGCACGCGATCTCCCACCGCCCTTCCCCGTAATTCAGAGTGAGCGCTTCCACGTCTCCTTGCCCGCTGATTTTTCTGACCTTCGCCGAGCATTTAACTGCGACGCTGCGCTCCACGTTCACTCGCACGTTATAGTTGGTGATGAACTTATTCAGCACCCCGATGCTAATGGCGTTGACCCCTCCTCCCCCCTGCTCAAACCACCCCTTCTCTCTCCGCACGTCCCTCAGTCGCTTATACTCATTCCCTTCACAAAAACCGTACTCCAAGAGCTCAACTCCCTCCACCCCAGCAATATACTTCGCCAAATTCCCCCGCACCTCCAGCGCGCCGCGCGGCACGTCAACCCCTTCCACCTGCTGAAATATCGACAGGTTATCGACGATATTGCTGAAGGCAGGATGCGCAGTATCATCTTCGGATCCTCGCCTTGGTTCGAGAGTCTCGGCGTATTCGAGATACCGCTGAAGAGTATTCGATAGCGACTGGACCGACGTGGAGGTGAAGTGGAGACTCGTACGATCGTAGACCAAGTCGGTGAATGCGGCCGACAGGTCGGAGTCGACCAAGTCGATTAGATGATCAATTACGCTCGAATCAACGCTGCGCTTGGAGACAGAGAGGTAGAGGTTCGACACAAGCAGATTTTTAGCGCGGTTCATATTGTGAGCGACGAGGAGGCCTTGGAAATCGACTTCTAGTTACATCTCGTTTTCCAGGAAAGCGACTTTGGATGGACAGCACACTGCCCACGCTCGCAATCTGACCATACTCCTACCACCCCCTACTATCCTCAGCCACCCCCCCCAACTTACTCTCCTCAACTCCTACCACCCACAACCCTCTCTACCCCTTCCCGAAAATCGATCAAACAAAGTCGAAACGTTCCCCCCGCAATCATGCTCCTCCTCGCCCTCCTCGTAACCCTCCTCCTCCACACCACCAACGCCGTCGACCAGACAAAATTCCGGACCTGCACGCAGACTGGGTTCTGCCGTCGGCATCGCAACAAGGTCCCCTCCAACACTTACACTGCCGCGCTCACCTCCTCCTCCCCCGATGCCCCGTACAAGTTCCTGCTCCACCCGTCCAAAGGCTACACCTCTACCCACCCCAATCTCAGTCTCACAGTCGACCCTCTGTCCAACGGTGCCGTTAGAGTTAGGGTTCAAGAGAACAACCCCGAAACCTCTAGGTGGGAATCCAGCGACATTCTCCTGCCCGCCGGCTTGTCCCGCTGCGCCTCGACCACCCACACCTCCGACTCGAGCTCTGTGACGATCTCCTCCACCTGCTCCTCCTCCGACCCCCCCACGAACACGGTCATCTCCCTTTCGCCCTTCAAAATCACCGTCAAGCAAGGTGACGAAACCCTCATGTCCATCAATGAGTCCCAGCTGTTCCACTTCGAGCACAAACGCGACAAGGGAGGGGTCCAGGCTGCTACCGCGGAGCCGAGCGACACGAAAGCCGATCATCACAACGGAAAGAAGATCGTCGGTTACTGGGAGGACGGTTTGGCGAGGTGAGAAGTGAAGTGAGGACGAAGCCCAGTGAGGACGATAAAAAGCATTTTATTCTAGCGAGGAGCGGAGATTACGAAGCGTCACAAATATAACGAGGAGCGAGTCCAAATGAGCGAGTCCTCGCCACTAAAATCATTTTAATTCTAACTCGTCGCTTCGCTCCTCGCCTCTACCCCCGTCGCAGATACGAGGACGGCACCACCGAGGTCAAGCCGGTCGAGGACGCCTCTTCAATTCCCAAGGAGGATGAGGATGGTTTCTGGGAGGAGAAGGTGAGAGACTGCGAGGAGCAAAGTGACGAGTTGAGAATACTGCTAGTAGCTCCAGTCTCAACGTTTTCTTCGCTGCTCGTTTCTAACACGGCTCGCTTCGCTCGCCCCGGTCGCAGTTCCAGAGCCACCATGACACCAAGCCCAACGGTCCCATGAGCTTTGGCGTGGACATCACCTTCCCGCAAAAGTCCACCCGCCTCTACGGAATTCCCGAGCACGCGTCCTCTCTGGCCCTCCACGCAACCAGGCCCCCTCCCTCCGGCTCCGCCTCCTCCCAAGCTCCCAAGTACAAGGACCCGTACAGGCTCTACAACCTCGACGTCTTTGAGTACGACCTCGATGTGCCCATGTCGCTGTACGGTTCGATTCCTCTCCTCATCTCGCACTCTGTCGACACCGGACGCGTTTCCGGCGCCTTCTTCAACAACCCCAGCGAGATGTTTATCGACATCTGGAGCGGGGAGGGAATGGGCAGCCACTGGATGGTCGAGACGGGAGGTACGAAGTTGTGAATAAGATACTAGCGCGAGTCACGATTCTAGAAGCAATTAATACTAGCGAGGGGCAGCGAGGAGCGAAGTGACGACGACGACGACGACAAGCTGGGAATGCGTTAACCGGCTCGCTTCGCTCGCCGCTCATCACGATTCTAAAAGCAATTAATTCTAACCCACCCCCTCCCTCCTCGCCTCAAACTTCGTCCTCGTCGCTCGCCGCAGTCATGGAAATTTTCCTGCTCGTCGGTGGCTCCGAGGTCTCCGAAGTCTACAAGCAGTACTCTTCCCTTACCGGCACTCAAGCCCTGCCCCCCATGTTCTCCCTCGGCTACCACCAGTGTCGCTGGAACTACAAGGACGAGAAGGACGTTTACGCGGTGCACAAAAAGTTTGAAGAACACGACTACCCCTACGACGTCCTCTGGCTGGACATCGAGCACACGGACGGAAAGAGGTATTTCACGTGGGACAAGAGGTTCTTCCCAAACCCCGTCAAGATGCAGCAAACTCTGTGGGAGCAGGGCCGCCGCATGGTGACCATCGTGGACCCTCACATCAAGCGCGACAACAACTACTACGTCCACAAGGAGGTGAGATTAGATTCCCCCTGAGCGGCAAAAAGTCGTACCCAACCTTCTAACACGCTCGCTCGCTCGCTTGCAGGCCACGGCAAAATCCCTGTACATCAAGAACGCCGACGGCAAGTCCGATTTCAACGGCTGGTGCTGGCCTGGCGACAGCAGCTACCTCGACTTCACCGAGGAGAAAGTGAGAAAGTGGTGGGCTGAGCAGTTCAAGCTCGACAAATACGTCGGAAGGTGACAACCAATTAAGCTGCGTTCTTCGTTACGCAATTAATTCTAACTCCTCGTGCAGCACACCCCAGCTCCACATCTGGAACGACATGAACGAGATGAGCGTCTTCAACGGACCCGAAGTCACGATGCAGAAAACCACCACCAATCTGCAAGGAGTGGAGCACAGGGAGTGGCACAACATTTATGGGATGCTCTTCCAGCGCGCGACCTCCGAGGGCCTTGTCCTCCGCTCCGGCGGCAAAGAACGCCCGTTCGTGCTCAGGTACGAACGATACTAGCACGAGTATCAACGAATGAACATTATACTAACTCGTCGCTTCGCTCCTCGGCTCGCTTCGCTCGCCGCTCCTCGCTAGCCGTTCTTTCTACGCCGGCTCGCAGCGATGGGGAGCAATCTGGACCGGCGACAATGCGGCCAGGTGGGATCACCTCGCCGTGGCGGGCCCCATGCTCCTCACCATCAACACGGCCGGCCTGTCCTTCATCGGCGCTGACGTTGGTGGCTTCTTCGGAAACGCCGACAGCCAGCTCATGGTCCGCTGGATGCAGTCTGGAGCCTACCAGCCGTTCTTCCGCGGCCACGCGCACCACGACTCTGAGAGGAGAGAGCCCTGGCTCTTCGGAGATGAAGGTGAGGTGCTTAACACTGCGAGGACGAAGCCCAGCGAGGAGCGAAGCGACGAGCTAGAAGAGAGAATTATGCAACTCGTCGCTTCGCTCCTCGTAGTCTCCACTTCTTTCGTCGGTTCTCGTTTCTAACTCGCTAACTCCAATCTTCATGCGACTCGTTTCGCTCGTCGCTCGCAGCACTCCAAATGCTCCGCCAGTCCTCCATGGAGAGATACGCCCTCCTCCCCTTCTGGTACACGATTTTCCACACGAGCTCCATCACCGGAATGCCCGTCATGCGCCCGTTATGGATGGAATACCCCACCGACCCCAACTGCCCCGCCCTCGACCACCAGTGGCTCATTGGCTCCGACCTCCTCGTCTGCCCCGTCGTTCAAGAAAACGCGGTCAAGGTGAACTGCTACTTCCCCGGAACCAATCAGAAGTGGTACAACGTCAGGACGATGCAGGTCCAGCCGGTTCCGGCTTCCAAGTGGGTCAACTTGGACGCGCCTCTCGACACGATTCCCGTTTTCCAGCGCAGCGGCAGCATCGTCCCCAAGAAGCTGCGCCTCAGGAGGAGCACCGAGATGATGAGAAACGACCCCTACACGCTCGTCGTGGCAGGAGAATCGGCGACCGGAGAGTTATACATTGACGACGGCCACTCGTACGACTTCGAAAATGGGGAGTATGCGAAACGCAGGTTTGATTATGTTGGTGGCAAGGTGAGGCAATGGGGCGTGGGAAGTCCAGTGAAGGGGGAAGTCCTGTGAGGACGAAGCCCAGCGAGGAGCGAAGCTCTCTCCTCAAATTAAGAACATTATAAACTAATTATAAACTAACTCGTCGCTTCGCTCCTCGGTTCGCTTTGCTCGTTCGCTCGTTGCAGCTCACCAACACCAAACTCTCCGGAAACTGGGGCGCCAACGGAACGTGCAAGGATTGGATCGAACGGATAATCTTCATGGGCGTGTCCTCAAAACCGTCCTCGGTGGTCACCAGCGCCGGCCAGTCGCTAGAATTCACCTACGACAAGAACACCCTCGTGGTGAGGAAGCCTGAGTTGGGAGTGGTCGATGAATGGACATTAGAAATTCTGTAGATTGAATTAGGTAATAAAATAAAAAGTAAAGGCAGGGACGATATATCAAATAGCAAGCAGAACGTTATTTTATTCCACACTCTATTTTAAACACATCAGACAGGAGGCTCGAGTACATCTGCCGAACTTCCCCCGATGACTTGTTCATAGCCGCCCCTATCTTTTCCCACCTATCATCCTCGGGGGTATTGTGTACCGTGAGCAGGTTCTCAAACCGCGTGTTCTCCTCTTCCGTCCACTTTTTTGTTGCGCTTGCGGTGTCTTTATTAAGGTTTAGGGATAGGCGAGGGTTTTGCAGCGAGGAGTGTAGGTCGAGAGCACAAGATTGGAGCTTGATAAAGTACTTGTAGGCGTGGGTGGTGACCTGGATTTGGGATTGGAGGGTTAGATAAGAGTTAGGGTTAGGGCTGCGACGATTATCTCACCTCCTCGACTGGGCGGTTTAGCTTTGTTGCTATGTCTTGGAAGACCTCCGACGAGGGGGTGGATAGGCCCTTTGTTGTGTTGGCCGTTGCCTGCGTTAGCTCTGACAGGGACGTTACGAAGGTCGTGTGTTCGGCTTCAGAGAATTCGCTACTAGTTGAGGACATGGCTGAGGGGGGGGAGATTCGTCGAGTTGTAGAGGAGGAAAAAAGTGATCAGAAAGTGATCAGGGATTTAGCCTTTTTTGGCAAAAACAGTTAACATGGTTTGCCCTCTCACAGGCTTCTTAAGACGTCGAACGAGACACCGTAAAAAAGCAAAGCGCCTAATTAAGATATGTAGCTTGTGTAGGACAAAATCAAACCTTCGCTGTGTACCACAAAAGCTAGAAAAACCTTAAATCTTTTCCTCTATAAATAGATTCTCCCTCATGTCCGCTGACCCTACCTTAACCGCTGTACTGGAGCGCGTCGATCGCATGCAAGCTGAGCACTCTGAGATGTCCGGGAGGTTGACGAAGTTGGAGAGTGAGAAGAAGGAAGAGCGAGAGAAGAGGGTTGCGATGGAGAAGGTGGTTGGGGGATTGCGGGAGGAGGTCTGAGGGAGGAGGTTGGGGGACTGAGGGAGGAGCTCAGGGTTGGAAAAAGCGAGAAGCAGTCTTCGCCTATTGTCAACGCGGAGACATTGAAATAGTCTAAGGGGTGGAGAGTGATGTTTAAACTTAGGGGGTTACTTTCGCCAACTTTGGGGGTTCTTGGTTTCATGAAGCAGGATGAGAGACTCCTTTGGACTGCACGAAACTTTGGCAATTTCAGCATAGTGTGCACGGTTCTTGCGTGCACGGGCAATCCAAGGAACTTTGGGAGCTGGAAGGAAAAGGCTTTCATTGTCACGAGTTTCACGACTTACTGCTCAGGGCAGTTTTCGTATGGATCAGAGTTGTCGCGACTCGATGACGAAGCCGCTATTAAAACGAGCAAGATAGGTATGATGATGGTGGCATTCACTATGTTAGTCAGTTTACCGGCCTTGCTCCACGGTGTGAAACTATTTTCGAGGTTCAGCGATGCCAAACTTAGTAGCTCAATGCTATCTATGTTCCAGTCTGTTCCTTCACTCCTTGGGTCTCTCCTCTACGTCGCAAGCACTTCATTCCGTTGCATACTTCAATCCGACGAGAAATTAGGATCAGTCGTAGACCAGTGCGGAAATCCCATACAGCCAGCTAATGTTGTTAGCCTGTATTTATTTCTTGCCTGGTTAATGGGCTATTTCATTGGTCCTATGGCTTCCGATGCCTCAAGACTTTCGTGGAAACAAGTCATGGAATTGAGGATGACGAAGCTGCAGTTCACCAATGGAGGCTTATTTAGTGCTCTCAGCCTTCTCGCTTCGATCATATTTGCCAATACCAACGAAAGTGGGGCGGCTTACGACGATTTCCTTCAACTGCTGGTATCGCTCTTCATGCTTGTTTTCGTGGTGTTTGACTATGATTTTTTGGATTTTTTCGTGAAACCACGTTTCTTCAGGGGCACAACAACGAACGACGATAGTCAAAGAGACAACTCTGGACAATTCGGCATGCACGACGTAAGCCTCGCCTCCGGAATGTTATAATGAGGTTAGGGTTATGTCTCTGGCACTGATTTCTTGTTCGTGTGAGGCGAGGGTTAAGACGAGGGTTGAGGGGGGGGGTTAGGTACATTGTTCAATCATGACGGCAACTGTAGTTTTTGGAAAGGATGTCACGGAGACGAAAGTAACCAGGCACTGGACAAATTGTTTAAAAAGCGCGGCGCAGACCTCGAAAACGGAGTCGACGGTCAGCTCACGTTCATTCCGAGCAAAAAATCAAAGAAGAACTTAAGACAGGTCGAGTCCGAAACCTAAATTTATTATATTCGCGTTTGATGTTCAATATAGCTTTGTTTTATTTACCCCCCACCCTCAAATAAATCCCCCCCCAACATCCCCCCAAAACAATCCATCCTCCCCCCTTCCCCCCTCCTCCTCCCTCCTCCTCCAAAACTCCCCCCCTCCCTCCTCCCTATACCTCTCCACAACCCCCCCCGCAATCGCCTCCACAACCTTCAAATC
>BLQM01000026.1:105892-121206 GCA_012489335.1 Triparma laevis f. inornata
CCCACCCCCACCAAATCCTAACTGGGTAGAACTCCTTCCCACCCCCCCTCCGACCCCAGTGTCGATGCTAGTGATACTCCTGCTACTGCCTCTATGCTGCCTATGATTTCCTCCTGGACTTCCCATCGGACTCGTTCTCCCTCCCCCTACCTTCCCGGGCGACTTCAAACCTGGCAACACCGGGGGCTTGTTCGCCGCCTCGGTCAACTGCTTCATGATGGTGTTCCTCCTGCTCTTGGCGTCCGGCAAGCTCAGCTTGAGCAACTCCAACGCCATCTGAGTCGTCTTCTGGTGCATCTCGGCCATCAGCTTCCTCTCCCTGTTGAAGTCCTCGGCCGAAATCAAACTATTGGCGTTGCTCTCTTTTTCCTTCCTGCTCTTCAACATGTTGTTCTTGGCCGCCTTTCTCGCGGCCTTGACCTCCCTCTCCAGCGCCGTGGCCCTGTCCTTCTCCACCACCAACTTGGTCTCAACACTGTCAATCAAAACTAACTGCTCCTGCTCCTTGTCCTCCATGTGGGCCCTGATGTCCTTGTACATCTCGACCTGGTCCGTCATCGGCCAGTTTGAAAGATCGCAGTTAATGTTCATATCACCCGTACTCAAGTACAAAGCCGCCCTCCACCCGCCTCCCTCCTTGATCGCTAGCTTCAGAACGGCCAATTGCGCGGGCATTTCGTACTGAACGCGGAAACTCGTCTCGTCTCCATCGTCGCCGCTGCCCCCGCCGCCCATCATGCCGCTCTTCCACTGGTGAAGCATCTTCAACTTCAGCCACTGCTTCTCTATCTCGGCGCGCAAAGCGGCGCAGCCATCCACGCCAAACTGGACGAGCTGCGACGAGCGAAGCGAGCCGTGTTAGAGTTGCTTAGCGACGAAAGCTACGTCGCTTCGCATTGTTACTCCCTTAAATTGTCGTAATCTCAGCTCGTCGCTTCGCTCCTAGCTGGGCTTCGTCCTCGTAGGGCCTCACCTCCATCACCATGTCCTCCTTTATCGCGGACAAGGTGCCTCTCGTCTCCCTCGATTGCGGGTCGTTCCTCCTCCCCTTCTTGGCGTCGACGTAGTTATCCAACTTGTCGATCTTCATCTCAACCCTGGCGGTGCACTCGGCCACGCTCCTCAGATTCTCTTCGTCGTAATCCAAGTCCAAATCGTCCACGGTGAACTCCTCCTCCTCCTCTTCCTCCTCCTCCTCGCTCTCCACCGTAATGTCCGGGCTGGGCGCCCTTTTATTACCCTTCGGCGACTTCTTCTGAGTAACCTGAGGCGTTTTCACCACCACACCCGCCTTTGCCGCCGCCTTCTCGGCGTCAACGTGCTTGTCCTTCAGAACCTTCTCCTCCACCGCGACCACCGCAGAGAGCTGCTTCGCCTCCTCCTTATGCTGAACGATGTCGCGTTTGTTCTCTTCGAACCCAGTAATAGTATTCTCCATGTCGCCCTCGAAGGCCTCGAGTTCCTGCTGCTTTGCAATGGCCGACTCTTGCAGGCCCTTGTGAACCTGCGACGAGCGTAGCGACGAGTGTTTACGAGGTTGGCGTTAATTTGTTAGAAATACGTGACGGTGATAGTGCGGAGATCAGCTACAAGCAGCTCGTCGCTTCGCTCCTAGCTGGGTTTCGCTCCTCGCTGTTGCTCACCTTCTGCTCCATTTGCATGGTCCTCCTGTGGCTGTGCACGGCCTTTTCCGCCTCCTCCTCGTCAATCTTGCCCTCCTTCAACAGAGTGAGCTGCTTGAAAATCTCGTCCGCCCTCTCCTTCTCCAAGGCCAGCAACTTAGCGCCCTCGTCCAACGCAACCTCAAACTCCACGTCCTTATCCTTGACATGGTTCGTGAGCTTGTCAATAGCGTCTTCGTACTGATTCACCAACTCCTCGAGCTCTTTCTCGCTCTTCTGGACCATCTCCAACTCGGCCTCCTTGTCCTCAAGCAGCCGCTCGTTCTCCTTCATGACTTCGACGATCTGCGACGAGCGTAGCGAGTCGCATGAAGATTGTTGTTAACGTCTTAGAATTGCGTAGCGATAAAAGCGGCTTCCACGTTGACACTAAAACTAGCAGCGTAGCTTAGCTAAATCACGACCACAAATATTGCATTCCCAGCGAGGAGCGAAGCGTCTCAATATCGTGTTATTCAACGAGGAGCAGAGTGTTTCAGGAAGCGTCTGAATATCATGTTAATCGACTTGTCGCTTGGTGATGAAAGCGGCACCCCACTAAAACTAGCAGCGTAGCTAAATTACGACAACGAATATCGTATTTCCAGCTCATCGCTTTGCTTCTCGTGGCGCCTCACCTTCTCCATTCCCTGCTTGGTCTCAGCGAGCTTCTCCATGCCGTTGGCAGTGAGGCTCTTTTTCATCGTTGTCATCTTCTCCCGCATCTTGTTCTTCTCGAGCTCCCGCTTCGCCTGGAGCTTCTTGCCCTCTTGTTGAGACTTGGCCAAGGACTTGGCCTTTCTAGTGATCTCGCGCTTTGCAATGTCGATCTCGCCTTCTCCCTCAACGACCTTGACCCTTAAATCGTGGATCATCGCCTGGGCCTCCTCGTAGTCGGCCGCCTTGAGCTCCAAGAGTTTGCTCTTCTCGTTCATGGTCTGCGCCATCTCGTTCAAAGCGCGCTCGTGTTCATAAGTGAGCTTCTGCAAGGCGGTCGCGTTCTCGTCAAGGGTTCCGTCAGCAGTAGCGGACATGTCAACGCTCAACCCCCTGAGCTGCTTCTGCAAATCCACGACGGTGTTCCTCTGCCTGTCGATGTCGTTCCTGTGGTTCCTATTTGACGCGTCGGCGCGCTCCCTCTCAACAACCAACATGGACTCTAATTCCGCGACCTTTCTCAACAACTCCGCCTGGCTGATTTCGGCCTCCTTGGCCCTCTCGGCCATCATCATTTCGTACTCTTTCCTTTCCGCCTCGGTGTTGGCCTTTTCCATTTGAGTGCGTTTTAGCTCTTCCTGGAGCTCCACGATGGCGCCGTTGTCGGGTTCTCCAGAGTTATTTTCACCTGTGTTAGCCAGGGCCTTCTCCAGTTGCTCCTGGAGTTCACTTTCGTGGCGGATGTGAGTTTGGAGCTCATCTTCAACTTCCTTGATCATTTCTTCGTCGTGCTTGATCTCGGACTCCAAATCCATGATGATACTCTCCTTTTCGACGTTGGTCTCTTCGAGCGCGTGGATTTTTTCTTCGTCTTTCTCGACCATGGCCTGAAGAATGGCGATTTCCTCCTGCGACGAGCGTAGCGAGTCGCATGAAGATTGTTGTTCACGTGTTAGAATAGCGTAGCGATGAAAACGACGTCCATGTTTACTCTAAAACTATCAGTGCAGCTGAATTACAACCAGAAATACTGAATTCCGAGCTCGTCGCTTCGCTCCTCGCAGCTACTCACCTTCTCGGCCTCGATCTCTGCTTCCCTCAGTTTCAAGTCGCTCGCTTGCTTCTCCATGTCCTTCTGCAAAGCCTCTTGCTCCTCTTTCGACGCTTTGATCTGCTCCTCGACCTTGGCGCGCTCCTCGTTGCTCGCCGACTCGTCGGCCAGCTTCGCTTGCAGCTTTTGCTCCTCCTTCAACTTGGCTTCCTTTTCCTGCAGCAGTTTTCCCTCCTTGGCCTTGGCCTCTTCTTTTTCCTTGGCCAGTTGCTCCTCCATCTCCTTGGCCTTTTTCGCCTGCTCCTCGAGCGCCTTCTCGCTGTCCGCCTTTTTGGCCCGGCTCCTTTTCAGCAACCGCTTGGCCATGGTGTTGGCCTTGATGTTGGCCATTGCCGAGTGCATCCCAACCTTTTGCTTCTTGACGCCAAAGTAGAGGAGGCGATCCTGGAAGTTGTGGCTGTCCTGCTTCTCCAATTCCGCCTTCTTCTCTTCCTCCTGTTTGTTGTCCTTTTCTTCGCCGTCATTCTTCTCCTCGGTCTTGCTAGACTTATCCCGGCGGCGGGCGTTCATGCGCGCCGCAAGGGAGAGGCCTCCGCCGAAGGCGGCAGGTTTCTTTTTGACTGATGGTGAGGGCTCAATTTCTGAGGTTTTTAAGGTTTCTTCGATGGGAGTGGCTTCGGCAGTAGGGGGGGGAGGGGTCTCGGAGGGGGGGGGAGGAACTTCCTTCACAATGGTCTTGGAAATTTCAGTAGGAACGGGGATGACATCGTCATCGTCTTTCAACGAGTTTTTTGAAAAGCCAGAGGGCGTTCCAGGCTCAGGGGCGGGAATGGGAGTGTCGGGTTTTTCCTGCTCTGCGGCAAGCTTGTCCGCAGCGAGCTTGTCCGCCCTGGCCTTCTCTTCTACGGCGAGTCTGTCCACCTCAGCCTTTTGTTTGGCTTTGGCAGTGAAATCGTCGATCTCAGAGTAGACTGGTTCCTTTTTATTTGAAGGCTCCGCTTCGGGGAGGGGTGACGAGGCTTCGTCTTTTTTCTCCTCCTGCAAGTGTGTGTGTGTGTGTGTGTGTGTGTGTGTGTGTTAGAATCGTTGAATTGGAATTGGGGTTAAGGTTCGCTCCTTGTTTATGTTTTTGACTCACCTCCTCCTTTTTGAGATTCTTCTTGCTGCCATTCGAAACAGCAGATATACTCTTCAGCAGGGCCCACCTGTCCTTCTTGCTCTTCTTGGGCTTTTCGGGAGTGGGCGGCGCCGAATCCCCTTCGTTAGAATCCCCCGATCCCTTTCCGTCATTGAAGGCGCTCATGCCCTTGGTGACGTTGTTGGCCTTTTTCATAGTGTCGGTTCTGCGAATCTTGTTCTTCTTCTTTGTCGACTCTGCGTTCTTGAGCATCTGGTCCTTCATCGTGTCGTTGAGCGCCTTCGTCTTCTCGAGCATTTCGTCGCTCATCTTGCTTCCGAGCTTCTCGACGTAAGACTCGTTGAGCTCCTTGGACTTGTTGAGCAAGTTCTCGAGCTCCGCTATCTTGCGCTTCAAGTCGGCGTTCGCGACGGTGAGCTCTTGCCTCAAGTTCTCGCTCTCTCGGGTCTCCGCTTGAGAGTCCGCCAGCATCGACTTGTACTTCTCAAGGTCGCCGGGAGTGTTGGCCACAAAGTCGTACAGCTCCTTCTCGGCGGGCTTCCAGGACCCCTCGTCCTTGGAAGTCAGGGCGATGCTGATGAGGGAGTCCCTCTTCTCCAGTTGCTCGGCCTGATCGAAGACTTCCACCGGCGCACAGAGGGAGAGGAGGTAGAGTATTTTGTCCTCTGAGGTCTTGAGCGAGGTGCTCGCCAAGTGCAAGCCCCTCTCGAGCTTGGCGACGTCGTCCTCGAGCTTGAAACTCGTCTTCATCATATCATCGAGCTTGGCGTGGGCGGCGGCGGCAGCAAGTTTGTGCTCGTCGGACTCCTGCTTGTGAGTTTCGGCCTGCTGCTGCACGTTCGCGGCCTCGGTGGAGGAGAGAGCAGCAGCGTTTGAAGAGCGTTGGGCGGCGGCTTGTTGGGCGGCGGCTTTGTCGTTGAGGGCTTCAATTTCGGAGACCTGCTTGAGGGCCTCCTCGAGCTCTCGGCGGAGGCGCTCTAGCTCCTCCTTGACTTCGCCTTCCACGTCAGCGAGGGATGATGTGTTCTGGCGCTTGAGGGTGTGTTTTTTATTGGCGGGATTGGCGGGATTGGACGGACCGGAAACATCGGAGGCAGACTGGGGTGCTGTTCGGTCAGTAGACTTGTCGTGTGAGACGTTTCTGGGGTCGCCACTCACCTTGCTCTCGGCAATTACTTCCTCCGTCTTCTTCTCAGTCTCCACGAGGAGATTCTTAACCGACTTGTTCTCCTCCTTCTGATCCTGAAGCTGCCTCTTGAGCTCGTCGACCTCATTCTGAAGGGTTTCGTTTTGTATGTTGGCGGCCGCGAGTTGAGCTTCCGCCTGTTTCATGTCAGTCGCGCGAGCTTGCCTGCCCTTTTTCTCATCTTCCTTCTTCTTCTTGATCTTCCCGTTGACTTCGTCGACTGCGGCGAGCGGCGAGCGAAGCGAGCCGAGGAGCGAAGCGAAGAGTTAGAGTTTAGAATGTTCTTATTGCACCAGCAGCGCATAAATATCGTAATCCTCGAAGTGCCTCACCTTGCTCCTGCATCTCATCAAGCTCGATCTGCTTAGCAGTCAGCTCTTTTCTGTAATGCGTCAGCTCCTCATCCTGCGTGGCTTTAAGAGATTCGAGCATTTGCTTGTGCTCCGCAGCCTGTGCATCAAGCTGCTGCTTGGACTCCGCGTCTGCTTCCTCGCGGCCCCTGGCGAGCTCCTCCATAAGAGCTGTCATTTCTTGAAACTTGCGAGTCTGCTCTTCGAACTCGGATCGGGTCTCCTTTTGAGCTTTTTTGGTCGCGGCTTGGATCCTCATCATGGTTTCCTGGGGGCGTGAGCGAAGCGAGCGTTAGAGGTGGGGAGGGGGTTGGTAAAGCTGTATGCATTGATTTCTCACCTGCTCCGCATCCGCGTTCTTCTCCTCCAGAAAGCTAAGCCTCTCCGACTTTTTCGTCAACTCCGTCGTCAACTCCCTAATCTTAATATTCAAAAGCTGAATCTGTGTCTCCAACTTCTTGACCTCCTTCGCGTCTCCCGCACCTCCACCTCCACCTAAGCTGGACCCGAACATGGGTTCCCTGATAATCTGCTCTGCGATGCGGTTCTTCGTTTCGAGCTTGATGTTCATGGCTTCGAGTTCGATCGTTTTCTTAGTCAGCTCGCTGACGAGAATTTCGAGGTGGCTCTTTTCTCCCGTGACGTTCTTGATGTTCGCGGCGATCTGGGGGAGGCGAGGGAGTGAGCGAAGCAGCGAGCTTTGTTAGGAGGGGGAGGGCGGTGTACATAAAAAGGCCGTTTTTGCGTCAACGCCGTCAGCGTATCTTACCTTCTCCTCACTATTCTGAAGCCTACTCTTCAAATGCGCCCTCTCCTCCTTCCACTCCACCTGCAATTTATCCATCAAATCCTCGCTCTTCTTAAGCTCCTCCTCGAAGACCCTCTTCGCTTCCACCTCCGATTTATTATCGTTCTTCCTCAGATCGACTGATTTTTCGTAGACTTTTTTAATCTCACCGAAGAGACCGCCTAACTTCTCGTTGCTCCTGACTGTTACGTCTTCGACGTTTCTAACAGCTTTACGAGTTTCCTTCATGACATCCAGTAAACTCATGAAGTCAGTTAAATCGTCATCGTCTTCGTCTCTCTCTCCCGAGCGGACCATGAAGAACCAGTCTTTTATGCTTTCGAGGACTTGAGTTTGTTGGAGGCCTAGTTTCGCGTGGTCGATCATTAGGGTTGTTAGGTGGCCCTTTGAGTGTTGGAATTGTTGAAATTGTGCGGCGGAGGTTAGGGTTGTTTTTACAATTGAGGGGGTGGAGCCCGTTAAGGAGGAGGGGGGGTTGAGGATGGTTTTGCGGGAGGTGGGGGAGGGAGGTTTGGGGGTTTGGGAGGCGGGGGTTTGGTCAGGGAGGCCGGCGGCGGTTACCATTTCACCGAAATCGTCGGTTATTTTGTTAATGCGGTCCATTATTACCTGTTAGTGGGGAGTGGAGAGTGTTAGATACGGGGTATCGGTGGGAGGTCATGGCACAGCTGGCTGGCACAGGTTGATACACGTTGTTTCGAAAATGCTCAGTAGCCATTTCGCAAGAGACAGGTGGATACGGTACGCTTGAACGTCGCTCCCCTCTTTTCTAATTTTCGAATTGATAAAGTTGTAAATGTAAAAGGCCTTTTATCTTGGGACAATGCCTGCGGGCGTGGCCAACACAAAAGTCACTCTCATCGTCCTTTATCGTCCTTCATCCCCCCCCTCCCACTACGCAAGCCCCCCCCCCACTCCACTCACCTTCGCCTCCAACTTAATCTTCATCTTCTTCTCCAATCCGCTCTCATCATCATGCAGGCTAACCCCCCCGGGCTTCGGATTAGGGTTATTCCCTGTTGGCCCTCTTTTAAATCTATGCGTCTTACGGGACGTTTTATAGTGAGGTTGCGTGGCTAGTTTATGTCGGGAGGCCATTTTGAAACTGTTGCAGACGCCCTGGCCTGAACGTGAATATTCCCGTTGTGCGACGCCTTAGTTTGCAGCAGGCAGGAGAAGCCCGTCGATCTGGAGATGTTTTTTTTGAAGGGTGAAAAATGTATACACGGTATATTACGTGCGATGTGGCTTTAACACGGGGGGGGGGCGTGGAGTAGGTGTTGGATAGTTTGAAGGAAAACGATGGAAATTACGCAGTTTTTCCAACAAAGTGAAATTAGTATGGAGCTGTTGGGAGAAGAAATGGCCTGAGAAATGGCAATCTCCTGCAAGAAGCTTCACTGAATACGTTATACTGACTATAGTGGACTTTTTTTCTCAAGGATATCGCCTACCTTGGTGCTCCAGGTGCGCTTAAAAATCCCGTAACATTTTTAGGGAAGCCTGCAGTAAGGGCAGCAGTTTCATCCCCGAGCATCACCTTTTTTGCCTTTTTAGAACTGTGTTTTTAGTCAGCTCGTTCAACGGCACTGCAGCTTAATTAGAATTTAGATAGTGGTTAGAAATGGGCGCGAATTGTGGGAAGGAGGAAGCAGCCGGATTCGAGAGCAGCACAGCGAAGGAGCAAAGCATTAAGAGAATTGCTAGCGGAGTTGGAGGAGGGAGGAAGGAGAATGAATTGCAACCCGTTACGGCTGCACTGTCTCAACCGGCAATAAATAGAGCGCACTCTGAGAAATCTACTAAAGCGTTGAAAGGTAAAGCGCTTCTCGCGGCATGCATGCTTGATGAAGATAGTGATGAGGAAGGTGAAAAATTCGTCGATTTTAACGACGATAAAACTAATGCGAACGTTCCTGGGTTGATCGCTGATTCGCCTACGGCGACGGAGAGGGAGAGGAGGGCGGAGAAGAAGAGGAGGGAGGGGAGCCCTAGCGGGACTTTTAGCGGGAGCGGGGATGGGAGTTTGAGGAATTCGGGGAGTAGGAGGAAGAGTAAGAGGTTTGCAGTGGGTAAGGAGGAGGGGGATGGGGGGAAGGGTTCGAAGGCGTTGAAGGGGAAGGCGCTCTTGCAGGCTTGTATGGTGCAGGACGACGATTGGAGTGATGACGATTGAATTTTGAATTTGGGTCAATGTTGTTTTGTTTTTTTGCAAATTTGTGCTTAGCTTTTTTTTGGTTACTTTATTTAGTCGAGGGTCAGGGCTTCCTCTCCGTTGAGAATCTTGAGCGCCATCCTCCTCCTGCACACGGTGATGTCCTCCTGGGTGTACGAGAGGTCGAGGTCGAGGGAGATGTAGTCAGCGCAGGTCGAGGTGAAGACACCACAGTCGTAGCCGTTTTGCTGGCGGGGAGTGTCCTCGGTGGTTTCGACCAGCTTCCACTCGGAGGAAGGGAACTCTCCAGGCTTGCCCAACTTCATCCACTCGTCGCCTAGGTACTTTAACATATTCTTGAGGTAGTAATCGCCGGTGCCGCCGAGGGAGTCGTAGTACTGAATCTTTTTGTTTTGTACGTCGACGGCGAGTAAGCACCAGTGCATGTTATTAACGTTGACGGGGATTAGGACTTTATCGAGCTCGAAAATGTCGCCGCCTGCGCGTAACGAGGAGCGAAGCGACGAATTAATTTAGAGCGTTCTTAATGTGAGGAGCAAGAGGGTGCCGGCACCCTCTCGATGCTCGAGCTCCACATCCTCCTCGCGGGGCTTCGTCCTCGCAGTTTCTCACCTTCGACCTTCTTGCCCCAGCGTTTCACGCCTTTGTACTCGTACTTTCCCGATTCCAAGAGTTTGGTGAAGAAGAAGCTGCGGCGAGCGAACGAGCGAAGTGACGAGTTAGAATGAGAATGAACGAGGTTTAGGTTGCATGGGGAGCTACGTTCTCGGCGTTCGCTTCAGCCTCACCTCTTGAAATAATGATTATACCTCTTCTTCAACCCGCCTTTAACCCTCTGAACGTCCCTAACCTTCAGCAGCCTAAAGTAAATGCTAATAACCTCATCGCTCAACCAGGATCCGTCTCTGAGCGTCAAGAAATTCGACCAGGTTATCGAGTCGCCGTCGATGTCCTGGAGGACGGCGGTGGAGGGGGAGGAGGAGAGGGCGGAGGTCACGCGGGAATCGTCGGAGGGGGAGAGGTTCTTGAGGGGGCCGGATTTTTCGAGGGCTGCGAGGAGCGAGGAGCATTAACGAGGTGCGGAGCGAAGCGACGAGTTAGTTTAGGTCATTATTATAGCTCGTCGCTTCGCTCCTCGCAGCTCCTCACCTTCTTTCTCTCGACGCTCTTGCTCGCGTTTGAGGGCGGTGGGGGACTTCCATTTTGTGATGTCGGATTCGAGGGTTTGGGCGCGGGACTTGGTGTCGGAGTAGCCGCGGGAGGGGCGGTTGTGGTGGGTGAAGTTGGTGGATTGGAGGGTGGCGAATTTTATTTTGAACGAGGGGGTGCTGTTGGGGGGGGAGCGAACGAGCGAAGCGAGCAGAGGGCAAGCCCGAGGCGAGGAGGGGAGGGGGGAGTTATTATAAGATTCGAGGACGGCGAGGACGGCGAGGAGTGTATCTCCTCGTTGTATTTCCTCATCAATTTCTAATGCCGTCGCATTCGTCCACAAACGGGCCTTTCCAAAAGCGCCGTCTCACCTCTTCTCAAACAACCTCAAATACTCATCATACCCCATCCCCATCATCCCCCCTGGAACTCCCGTCCCCCAATTCCCCTTACTCTCCTTCGGAACCTCAAAGCAGCTTTTAAGAACCTCCTCCAAATCCCTAGAATGGTTGATGGTTGATTTAACGTTGGGGATTCTTCCAAGGCGGAGGTGGGTTATGTGGGTTTCGAGGGTTGAGCGGAAGGAGGTGTATGCGGGGGTGTGGGATGTGGGGGGGAAGGTGAAGGTTGTGAGGTTGAGGGAAGAGAGGCGGTTGAGGGTGTCGGTTAGTTCAGAGGGTTGGGAATTTCCTCGGGTGGAGTTGCGGTTTAGGGAGCGCTCGATGTCGGAGGATTGGGGACCGTTTAGGATGGTTTGGAAGATTTGGAAGGACTTGGCGGTGCCTTTTTGGGCGAGGTGGTTGGAGGTGGTTTCGAGGATTAGCTTGAAGGTGCGCGCGTCGATCTTCAGAGGAGGGGGGAGACGTATTTGGGGAGACGTCAAGTCGATGATGGAGGAGTTGTTGTTGGGGAGGTTGTTTTTGTTGCTGGAGGGGTTGCTGCTGTTGTTGTTGCTGAGCTGACTAGCGAGGGTATACTCATCATCGTCGATTGTGATGGGAGCGAACGAAGCTCGAGTCGCATCATCGATCGAGAGAGTCACGGAGGGAGAGTCCGAGCCGACACCGACGGGCGCCGAAGGGCCGTAACCAGAAGTCGCTAAATTCTGACCTAAATTCTGTAAACTATGACGGACGGACAGGCCGGGGGCGGTCTTGCGGCGGCCGGTGAGGGAGGTGCGTCGCGCCCGGGGGTGCTTCTGCTTGGCGGAGTCGATGGATTGAGAACGCATGGTGAATTTAGAGCTGGGGTTGGAGGCAGAATTGGAGCCTGTACTGCGAGAGGGGAAGAGGCCGTGGAGGGATCCTAGGGAGATTCCTTGGTTCATCGACATTGGGTGGGGGGCGGGGGATAGGGGAGAGGGAGGGGAGTGGGAATCGGGGTGGCGAAGATGGAGGGAGCGGACGAGGATTTCGGCCGAGTGAGATTGGTGAAATAGGATTGATGGAGGGGCCGTAGTGTGTGAAATGGGGTGGAAGTTGGCGGAGTTATTTCAGGATGTTCGGCGCGGGATGTTCAGTTCAGTGTCGAGGGTCGAGGAGTCGAGCGTCCAAATGTCTCAGTGATTTGTTTGAACTTTGATTTTGGTTTGCTTTTGAACATTGCGAGACATACACAGCTAGCGTAGCTACACCAACCTTTTTCCACGCGACGACAGGACCACTGCTGTGTATAATAATTGTCTTCAACCTTCAGAGCGGCGTGATTCTATCTGATTTAGGCGAGTAAGTCAGAGAGCTCGATCGGCTAAATCGGTGAGTTTGATGGACTGGAAAAGGGTCATGCGGTCGGTGATCGATGATTATATATCCTAGAACCACAACCGAGTTCTGAATATGAGTTCTGAATACGACGACTTCCACGGGCAACCGTAAGAGGAGCGTCATGCAGAGACCGCAGACGATACCAAAGCGGCAGCAATAATGCGACTGAGAGCACCATCACATTTACCCACTGCTGCGCGACTCTATGACGACGGTCACTCTAACACGCTTACCACACTCGTGCTCCCATCGAATCATCTCTCATCGCGTCATTTGAACGACAGCAGGTGAGAATTGAGGCGAACCGGACGTTCTCGTTGGAATTGTGCTCGATGATGATATATTCAACACGGCAACTTCTTTTCTGATCAAAACGACTTCCACGTGCAAACGTTAGAGGAGCGCCATGCAAAGACCCCAGGTCCTACCAAAGCGGCAGCAATAATGAGACTGAGAGCACAAACATTCCACACCGCCCTCCCAAACCAACTTCTCCCCCCGACACCAATTTAACTCCGCCACCCCACACCTCCCACACAATACGCAGACAAAACATGGACAAGTCGACCCCACGCACCCGCAACGCGATCAAGAATGTTGCCAAGACAAACGCCGACTCCATCCTCTCCGAAGGCCTCAAGCGTAGCCGCAAAACTCCCACCAAGTCCCCCCGACGACCTCTGGCCGAGGCCAAGTCCAACACCCCCATCAAGGCCTCAGCAGGTTCGAAATTTGAGCCCATCGAAATACCCAACTCCTCCTACGACTCCGAAGATGAAATGTACATAGACGAGGCCAAGGACCCCAACCCCAGCCCCTCCAAAAAGCAACGCGCTGCGAAGTCCCTCTCTCCTCCTCCCCCCGTCTCCTCTTCCTCCTCTTCTGCCAAGCCCTCAATGAAAGCGGAACCAAAACACCCTTATCCGCGACTATTCACTATTTCCTCCAAGTTCTCCGAAACTCCCTCACTCACAGTCTTAGTAACACTTGTCACCGACGTCTTCCCCGACGCTTCCCCTGCAGCTGTTAAAAAGCTACTCCAACGATTCCGCTGCACCGAAGAGCACCACCTCCCCACCGTTTTGACCCACATGCTCTCCGAAGGCTACGAGAAGGTAATAATGAAAGGACACGAGGCCGACGAAGCCCTGACGAGGGGGCTAGGGCTGGAGAAGAAGTATTCGCGTGATTTCACGAGTACTTCGTGGACGACTAACGAAAATTATCGATCCCAAGCGGTCAAGAAGTTATTGAACGACTTCGCCTTCTTGGCCGTTGACGGGTTGGAGGACGTATTCAAGCGCTTGGGGAAGGGGCATTATTATGCGCTTCATGATAAGATATGTTGCGCGGTTTTGGGGGATGAGGAGAAGGAGAATGAAGAATTCAGTTTAGGTGCGTTGAGTGATGCGCTTGTGAACGGGAAGTTGGAGAAGGCGGGGAATAAGAGGTTGAAGGGGTTGGGATTGAATTTATTGAGGAAGTCCAGGCGGCGGAAAGCTCACCCGGATCACGTTTTTACCGAGCTTATTTTGCTCGAGGAAATCGAATTTGTGGAGGAGAGGCTGAGGGAGCGCCAAGTTGATATGGACGAGGTCGTGGGAAGGAGGATGGCGAGGAACAAGGCCGAGGAGCGTGGTGAGCTGCTTGAGTGCGAGTGCTGCTTTGACGACGTGTGCTTCGAGGAGGTGAGAAAGGAGGGGTGGGTTTGGGGGGCGAAGAGGACGTGCTCGACGATGATATATTCAAAAACGAGCTTCTGCTTCTGATCAAAACGTCTCCCACGTGCAACCGTAAGAGGAGCATCATGGAGAGCATAACCTTCCAACACTCAACTCGCGAATATATTCGATCGACTACTCCTTACCAACACGACTTCGCTCCGCTCGCCGCTTCGCTCCGCTCCGCTCCGCTCCGCTCGCGCAGATGTGCCAGTGCACGTCCGGCCACCTGTTCTGCCTCTCGTGCCTCCGCCGGTACGCCGAGGAGAAGCTCTTCGGGCAGCAGTCGACCACGCTTTGTTGCATGGCGCAGACGGAGTCGGGAGAGAAGTGCCCCGGAACGTTCAGCGACATGCAGTTGGAGAGGGCGCTTCCGAAGAAGGTCATGAGGAAGTTGCAGGAGGTGAGAAAGGAGAGGGGGTTGGGGTGGGGCAAGGAGAACGTGCTTTATGATGATATATTCAAGACACACTCATTGAATCTGATTATGGCGACTCCCGGTTTAGGCGAACGTGAGAGGAGCGCCATGCAGCGACCCCAGACCGAACTATATCGGCAGCAATAATGCGACTGAGAGCACCACTCCATCCTTCATCTCGCGATTAAATTCAATCAACTCCAGCAAACTAAAACCGCTCGCCGCTTCGCTCCGTTCGCGCAGGCGATTTACGAGGCCGCGGTTGAAGAAGCGGGCTTGTGCAACATCGCCAAGTGCCCCATCTGCGACTTCACGGCGATGTGCGACGATCGGGTCTTCCGCTGTCCGGCCGTCGGCTGCGGTTACGAGAGCTGTAGAGAGTGCGGCGAGCCCCCGCATTTCCCTCTGAAGTGCTCGGAGGTTGAGAAGACGTCGCACGCGGAGTCGAGGAAGAAGATCGAGGAAGCGATGACGCAAGCTAGGGTCAGGGAGTGCCCTGACTGCGGCAAGCGGTTCTTCAAGACGGAGGGGTGCAACAAGATGAGCTGCAGCTGCGGCGGTTTGAGGTGAGCGCGAGGACGAGCGTAGCGAGGCCGCTAAAACGAATCTAACTCATCGCTTCGCCGTCACAGCTGCTACTGCTGCAGGGAGAAGCTCGAACGAACGGTGGGCTACAAACACTTCTGTCAGGTTTCCAACTGTGACCACAGCACATGCGGCCGCTGTCCTCTCTTCTCCGATTCTGTCGAAGACGACCGCCGTGCTATGCGCGAAGCGGGGCTGAAGGCCATGGCCGAGAACGAGAGCGAGCTATTGCGAGGCGCCAAGAAGGACATCGCAAATGGCGAGGAAGTGAAATCGGTCGATGTGGATACGTTGTTGGAGAGTAAGCCGGTTAACTCCGAGGCAGCGAAGAGGGCGGCTGTTATGGCGCAACAGAACGCGCATTTGGGAGTGGGGGCGATGGCGAGGGTGGCGTATCAGGAGATTGATATGGCGGGGAGGAGGGGAGGTGGGTTGCAGCAGCAGCAGGAGCAGCCAGGAGCAGGGGGTTTTATGGTAAGGATGTTCGGAGGAGTAGGAGGAGGAGGGAGATGATGGGAAGCAAGGAAAGAAGAAAGGTGTATATATATTTTAACTCTGAAGATTGATTATTTCGTTTTATTTGGGTTATGGTAATGGTAATGGTTATGGTTATGTTTATGTTTATGTTTATGTTTATGTTTATGGTTATGG
>BLQM01000027.1:0-16400 GCA_012489335.1 Triparma laevis f. inornata
GATTGAAATCGGCGAGGCAAGCGAGAGGGTATCGAGAACAGGCAAAACGTAAGGAGTAAATACGTTACAAAATCTGCTACTAAAACTATTACTTTTTTTCTGTCCAGAGCTTCAGAGTTCCGGGCTAGCCAACACATCGAGGATATTCTTCTCTTTCTATGATCTCTTTTCGTTTAGACTTGTCAACAGCTACCGCAAAGACGGCAACTCTGAAATGATCTTTTGATAGTACCGGGGGTCCGCAGTGGATAATCCCCGCCTCTTTCTTGAATGGCTTGAATTCGACCGCACCCGACATGACTGGTCTCATACGTTTTGTCAGATAGTCTATCGGACGGTATAATTTGATCTTTTCGCGCTTCCTATAACAGTCAAGTAGCATGAGTTTTCCAACCAGAGTATAGGCAAGAGGTTTACTTTCGTCATGGAGATATTGTCTCCATCCAAAGAAACCCATCTGTAGCCACTACAATTGATCATTTTCAAAGAATTTGCGTTCCAAACTATCGTCGAATACTTGGGTTACGGGCGAATCCGTAAGAAGCATGTTTAGTTGAGTTTATACATTATCGGTATAAATATCAGCCTTTGCTGGGTCAGGGTTGGGGATAGGGTCCGCAAAAAAGTCGACATGTGGGATCTGAGCGGGACATTCCCCATTGGTTAAGATAAAAGCGAGATTAAGAAGCTCAAAATTCCACTCTGAATCAGGCAGTGCATGTGGCTCCATGAACTCGTGTAGGTACAGTTTGATCTGTTCAAAGTAGATTTTCATAGTATCCGAAAGAGGCTGTTTTGAATTGGCTTCTTCTAACATGAAACGGTTGCCATGAATGCGAGTTCCTTCTACACGTGATTCCTTTACCTCTTCCAACATTCCAGCTTTCCATGCCTCTATCAGTTTGACCTTACGATTACTAGCAGTTGCCTCGTTAAATATTTCGTTCGTCTGACTTAACGGAGATCTTTTGACGATACGCTTGTTGGACGATGTCTCTTGTCTTGTGGTATTCGGAGAATCAGGCGTAGAGAAAAGCGCAGAGAGATTCGGAGAACCGGGCGGAGAGAGAGTTGTCAGTGACTGCTGTCGAGAACCAGACGTAGGAGATGTGCTGGGAAGCTGACGGGAGTTTCTCGCGACGGCCAACTTGGGAATTATGATTGCCGGTGGAATTCTGTTATTATATCGTCCAGGTTTATGTAAAACAGTTGGGGTATTGACGGGAGTTTCTCGCGACGGCCAACTTGGGAGTTATGATTGCCGGTGGCATTCTGTTGAGGTGGGCTTGGCGGTGGAGTTTGCGGGGTCGTCGGAGTCGGAGTCATCGGAGTCGGAGTCATCGGAGTCGGAGTCATCGGAGTTGGAGTCATCAGAGTTGGAGTCATCGGAGTCGGCATCTGTACATAGTTTTTTCCTGCTCAAAACCTGGACGGTATTTGCCGAACTTTTATCGGAAACCGGTGCTGGGTAGATTAAAAAGAATGTTAGCGACTGGAGTGTTGGCGACACAATACGATAACTTCAACAGGGGAGTCATCATTATGACTCCTCCTGGCACTGAAAGTACCAGGCTTCGCAGGAGCTCTGGTTCTTTCGTAGGTAGAGGAGTCTCTAGCGATGAGCATTGGGGAAGGGGTAGAAATTATGACTTGTTTGTTTGCCAAATTCGTTTCGCTCTCCTCCTAATTCACCTTCGGTGAAACAGACTAAAGCCAATGGCTTCCCCGCTCATCAACGTGATGAAATGAACAAATCACCGCCTTACCTTTGCGCTTTTTCCCCAAGACTTCTTTTTCACCTAGTGTCTTTTTAATGGATGCATATAGTTGGTTGATTTTAAAGTGTCGTTGATCAGATTCAGCAACTGGAGAGCTTCGTCGAACACATTCTCATAAGATTTACCTGCTGTGATTTTTTCACTTACAACTGTGTTTTTATATTTACCATTCTTTTCGATAAGCCAATGTGGCCAACTCAACCCCTGTGTGTGCCTAGTACTTCTAGAATGAGGAGACTCTGGAAACACATCAGATGGTTTGTAGGTGTCGACCAAACTCTCAAACAAATCAAGCTGTGGTTTACCCTAACCCTCTCTCCAACTTCTTCACCATTACCATAACCATAACCATAACCATAACCATAACTTTTTGTAATTCAAAAATATATAGTTCCTACTCCCCTTCCTCCCCCACCTCTTCCTCTTCCCTCCCCCCCCAAATTTAACCATATCCCTGCAATAAACGCACTTCCCGCAATCCTCCTTCTCGCAATTCACGCATTCCCCACAAGGCTGGGTTATCCTGTTCACGATTTTCTCAGCCGATTCAACCTTCAACCTCTCCTTCCTAAACCTCGTAGGTTCTTTACTCCTATTAACGCACTGCCTTAATTTACACCTGGGGTAAATTGATTATTCCTTGTTAGAAAATAATTTGCGGAATGACGAACGCTGAACGATTCGAAAGCTCTCACCTTTGCCTTTTAATACCAGGTCCACCGAATTTAACACTGTCCAGACAGTACATACACTCCCCACATTCCGGCGTTAAACAACCTTCGCAAATTCCACAATGCGATATTCTGACCGCATTCTCTTTCTTAACTTTCGTGGTAGTGTTGTTTATTTTTCTCCCCGTAATTATTTCTTCGATTCGCTGATCGTATTTTTGAAGGGTGGACCAGAGGTGGGTTGCGGGGACTTTTTCGAATTGCGCGGCTGAGGTTATTAGTTGGGAGTATGTTTTTGGGACGGTATCTAGGGAGGAAGTGAATCTGATGTAGTATTTTGAGGAATTTGCTGCGACACACGAAAGTGTTAGAAAGAAAGGATGAAAGAATGCGTTGGAAAAAGTGCTCGTTGTGCTCACCTAAAGCCATGAGATTGCTCCTATTGACCTCCTCAATGCCACCCTCGCTCTCACTCTTCTCAAAAACGTCAACCGTCCAAGCCAAAACCTTACATCTCTCAACTTTCTCCAAACTCTTCTTCTCCTCCTCCTTCAACTTCCTATCATGCGCCTTAACCTTCCCAATCAATTCCCTCTCACACTGTGTCTCATTACACTGGATTTCCGGCAGCTGCTTCTCGAAAATATCGTAGCTATTCCCGTTCAATACCGTCCTATTTGCGTTCTCGGTATTATTTATCATCGGATATGAGTACAACTTGGTATCGTACACGACCGAGTCTGCGACGAGCGAAGCGACGACGAGTTAGAATTACGTAGCGGAGATGGCAGCGTCGGTGTTTACACTGAAGCGAATAGCGTAACTGAATTTCGAGCGCAATTGTCGTATTCTCAGCTCGTCGCTTCGCTCCTCGCAGTTCCCCACCTGTTAAATTCAACATTTTATAACTAATCAACAACAAACACGTCACGCGTAACCTCTCAGATTTTAAATCATCGTCATCTGAACTCTCGTAAGAACTCTCACTAAAACTCTGATTAATTAAAGCGTTCAAAACCTCAAACCTCTCAACGACATCCTCATTGAAGTTAAGCAACTTCCCAATCCTCCTCCCTAACCTAATTCTATTCCCCTCGCAAATCCCCTCCCTCACCTCCCTGTTCATCGGTCCATAAAAAACCTCCTCCAAAACCTTCAATCCATCCTCAATCTCCTCCAAAACCGGGAATTCCTTCGGATTAAAGAAATTCCACAAAAATCTATTCCCGACTCTAATTCGACCTCCGAGAGACTTGTAGGGGAGACGATTCTGGACTATCCAGAGGTTTAAGATTGAGGGGGATACTCCGTAATTTAGGTGTTTTAGAGTTAAAGTTGTTATGGATACTAAAAGCTGTAAAGATGGGAGGAGGCGGAGGACGGTTTCTTCTTTTTTAGATTTTCGGTGGGTTAATTCGTGGAGGGATTCTGGTGGGTTTTCTCCATTTTTTTTGTTTAGAGTGAAGAGGGTTCTTTGGGGGAGGAAGGATTCGAGGATGGTGAAGGTTGAGGTGGGGTATTTTGAGCAGGAGGTTTTGTAGGAGCGGAGATAGAGGGAGAGGATTTTTGTGGAGAGTTTTTGGGCGACGATGACGGGAGTGTTGGAAAGGGTGTTGTTGGGAGAGAGGGGAGAAGGCCGTGTGTTTTGCGCGTTGGTTGGAGAGGATAGCAGAACGGCTGTGGAAGAATGAACGAAAAAGGAACGAAAAAGAGAGTCAGACGATTGAAGAAGATTGAAGGAGATCAACCACCACGACGGCATTCACGACGGCATTCACGACGGCATCCACGACGGCATCCATTCCATCACCGTCTCCCTCCTGATGCGCTGCGCCTCACCTTCCTTCGTTATAATCTCCATCGCATCAAACAAATACTGCAGCGCAACGTCAATCTTCGGCAACCTCTTACTCTCATCCACCACCACCTTCCTCCTCCTAGTCTTCGGAGTCTGCGCCCTAACCAACCCTCCTCTACTACTCCTCGCTCCCAAATTCGCCGCGTCGTCCTCTTCTATTATCTGAGACTGGCCCTGAGACTGAGTGAAACAAGAAGAACAGAAGGTCTGGCCGCCATCGGTGTAGAAGTTGGAGGCGCCGCAGGTTTGACAGGTTATGCCTTCGTAGGTGCCGACCGAGTCGCCGGCGGCGGAGGAGGAATCGTCCAGCCAATACGCGTCGGCCATTGCGGGATTTTAGCGCGATGTTAGGTTTCGAGTGCCGTGAGTGGGCAATTCCGGCCGCAGAATACGGGCACTGCTCTTGATTTTGGTCCTCGACGTTCGTGGGGCTAGCAATCGGGCCTGCCTTTTACATTTTCTCATTCCCTCCTGGAAAAAATCGCGAGCCAATTTTGTTAAACGTACGCTGCCACAGATACTCGAATCGAAACCATCAACTAGTTGCCTCCATGGTCGCACTGTGGCCAGCCGTCAGCTCCATGGTGGCACTGTGGCGTCGCAGCCGCGACCGCTGCGTGATGAGCGGCGACGAAGACCTCTGTTCATAACTCAAATATACTGCATCTACAACGAATGAACGGCCACACTTAGCGAAATTCCCGAACAGCATCGCGTAACCCTCCATTGCCTTTCTTCCCCAACCCTCTCCCGCCCCCCTCTCCTTTCCAGAACACTAACTAACTAAACCTCCCCGCTCCCTCCTCAGCAGTCTCCCTCCTACCTCAAATTTTCAAGACAAAATAAAACACCTCGTCCCACCCAACCCCAACCTCAACCCCACTAATCCCCCACTTCAAACAATGTCGAGCTCTGACGAAGACAACTCCGACCACGAAATGACCGTCGACAGCGACGACGAAATGGAGCCCGAGCCCGAGTTGACCCCTGCCGAGCACAAAGCCAAGGGCAACGAGTTCTACAAGAAGGCCGACTACCGCTCCGCGATCGAGGCGTACACCTGCGCCGTCGAATCCCAGAAAATAGTCTACACTGCCGACCCTTCAGACGACAACAAATTCCTCCTAGCCTCTTTCTATTCCAACCGTTCCGCCGCCTCCATGATGATCCTTCTTCACAAGGAGAGCATTGAAGATTGCAACAACGCGCTTGAGCTGGACAGCAAGTTGGTCAAGATACATTTGAGGAAGGCGAAGCAGCAGATTACCATGGGATTGATTGATGAAGGTGAGCGTTAGGGTTAGCGGCACTCACGCAACCTCAACATCCCACCCCCCAACCCACCCTAACACCCCCCACAGGAATCGACAGCTACAACACCGCCCTCGTTCTCGACCCCAACAACGCCACCGGCATAAAAGAACGCGACCAAGGTAACCCTAACTCCCCCTCCCCACCCTCCCCCCACCCCCACCCACACCCTACTCTAACTCCCCCAAATACCCCCCCCCCCAACCTCCCCCCCCAGCCAAAATGATCCTCAAACGCTTCCAGCTCGCCAAGGAATGCCTAGAAAAATACAAGAAGAACCTCCAGCGAATCGAAGGCCGCCAAGCCCTCGCCCAAATCGAAGTCTGCCTCGGAGTAAGCCCCGGATGGAAAGACGCCAAGGTGAGGACGCCGGAGAACGGAGCGAAACCGACAAGCTGTGAACGTTGATATTTGCGCGATATTTGCGCTTTTGATTCGGCTTCGTCAGTAGCTTCAGACACGGTACAACTCAACCATTCTCGTCTAACACGGCTCGCTTCGCTCGGCACTGCTCGCAGCTCGTAAAATGCCTCGCCCTCTCCGCAGCCGGTAGAGCCGACGAAGCGTACGGCTTAACCGGCTCCTTAATGCGCTCAGGAATGATGGGAAACTCCGAGTTAATAATCGTCCGCGCGCAGTGCCTTTACGGTATGGGAGATTTAGACGGATGCCTCAAACATTACAAGCAGGTTCTACAAGGGGATCCCGATAATAAGGATGCTCGTGAGAGTTTTAAGAAGGTCAAGAGTCTGGTGGCGAAGAAGAAGGAGGCGGATGCCGCTTATAGGGCGAAGAACTTTGATGAGGCGGTGGAATTTTATGGTGATGCTATTGAGTTGGGGAAAGATAATCCGGCGTTCTCGGCCAAGGTGAGACTGAACCAAAAAAAAAACATCGGAAATCGTTATTAGTTACACAGAGCTCTTCACTGACACCCCCCCCCCCCGTACAGCTTTACAACAACCGCGCAACCGCCCACGCCAACTGCAGGCGTCATGAAGAGTGCGTCAAAGACTGCGGTTCCGCAATCGACCTAGACCCCGACTACGGCAAAGCCTACATGCGCCGCGCCACGAGTTTAATGATGCTGGGAGAGAAGGAACACATCGAAGAGGCCATCCGCGACTACGAGAAGTACGCCAGCGTTATGGGGGAGGAGGTGCATAGGGAAGTTCAGGGGAAGATCAGATCCGCCAAGGTGCAGCTGAAGCGAGCGAGGTGAGGAACCGCGAGGAGCGAAGCGACGAGCTACGAATGCGTTGATTCTGTATAACGACGCCACTATCACCGCTACGTAATTCTAACTCGTCAACGTCAATCTTCATGCAACTCGCTACTCTCGTCGCAGCCGCAAGGACTTTTACAAAATTCTGGGCGTCCCTAAGGACGCCAACGAAGCCGAAATAAAAAAGGCCTATAGAAAATCGGCCCTCAAACACCACCCCGACCGCCACGCCACTTCAACCGAGGAGGACAAGGCCAACAGCGCAAAAGTCTTCAGAGACGTCAACGCAGCCTACGAAGTCCTCAGCGATCCCAAGAAGAAGGAGCTCTACGATTCCGGAGTGGACGAGCAGGATTTAGACGATCCCAATGCGAGACCGGGGGGGCATAGTCACGGAGGGGGGATGGGAGGAATGGATCCTAATGTTCTCTTCCAGATGTTTATGCAGCAGCAAGGGGGGATGGGAGGAGGAATGGGAGGAGGGGGGCACCACGGATTCGGGGGATTTTAATAAGCGGGAAAAGAAAGCAAAAGAAGTATGCGTTTTTTTAGCAAATTATATATTAATAATTCTCGTCATTTGGTTACCACACAATAAATTTCATAAATTCTCCTCCCCCTTCTTCTTTTCTCCCAAGCTCCTCACACCGCCCCTCTTCCCCGGCGACCTCCCCGGCGACCTCCCTGGACTTTCCTTCAACCCATACTTAGTCAATAGCAACCTCGCCGGCAACCCCGGCGTCATTTCCGAGCTGCTAATAGTATCAATCAACCCCGAGTCCAACATACTATCAATGCCGGAACTGTCCACAGCGTTATCCTCCGCGCCGTAGTCAAACATGGGATCCACGGATCCGATCTTGGCGCTTCCGATTAAAGCTCCTAGACTTCCTGAAAAACTTCCTCCTAGACTTCCTAATAAGCCCTTGCTGCCCTGCTTCTGGATGGTAGGGCTGTTATCAACCTCACCATTATTAAATGAACCATTCATTGAACCTCCCTCCGACCTCCTTCCGCCACCTAGTCCCTCCCCCGAACCCCTCCTCTTGCTCCTTCCCCTCCAGCTCCTGCTACCGTCCCCTTTAATGAAGTTCTTGTGAACGTTCAACCTCGCGTTCCTGTCCTGAACGGCCTTATCCAACCCCCAATTCTCAACAAAAGGTTTGTGCCTCTTGATCTCCCTATTGATCTCCCTCCTCCCTGACACCATTGGAGTCAACGGCAAAGAACGAGGACCATCGTAACCATATCCATAGGCTGTACTTCCTCCCTCCCCCCCCCTTCCTCCTCCATAATCCTTCGATCCTGCGACGAGCGAAGCGAGGGGCATTAGCGAGCGGAGGAGCGAAGCGACGAATTAATATAGTGTTGTTGTGTGTTCTAAATGATCGTCGCTTCGCTCCTCGTTGCATAATACTGTCTTCTAGCTCGTCACTTCGCTTCTCGCTGGGCTTCGTCCTCTCAGCTTCTCACCTCCCGCCCCCGCGTACACGTAATCTCGACTCCCAGCCCTATCATATTCCCCTCCATAATCCCCTCCCCCGCCTCCACTGTTACTCCCCAGAACTCCCCCCCCACCAATTTCAACTTTCTTCTTAAAATTATCTATACTCGTGCCAACCTTCGCCCCTACTCCTCTCCTGAAAGTCAACTCCGAACCTGCGACGAGCGTAGCGAGTCGCATGAAGATTGGTGTTAAGTTAGAATTGCGTGCCAGCGACATTGGCGTTGATATCTAGACTGGTGCTACTAGCGCAATCAAATAACGAACGAAATTAACGCATTCACAACTCGTCGCTTCGCTCCTCGCAGTTCCTCACCACCCTGTTCTTTCTTACTCACTACCCCCTTCATGCTCAACATCAAACCTCCTACACTATGTTTCCTGTTCCCCCTCACGCTCTCGCTGTGCGCAATTTCGCTGAAACTACCCGCGTGAAGCATGTTCAAATACTTTTGCTTCTTGATCTCACTCCTTATAGCCTCCGGTATGAAATCGTCAGGAATAGCAGCCAACATTGCTTCGTTCAACCACTCGGCGTCAGCTTCCCACCAGTCTTCAAAGTTGCTCAGACACCAATCCTTGACCTCCTTTCTTATCGGCTCCCAGTGCCTCTTATTGCATAAGAAAACGTTCGCGCGAATTTCGTCGCTTTCGTTCTCTATAAAGTAGTCCATCGTCATATCAGCTCCTCTCTTACTACTGAAAAAAGTCGAGATGTAGTCTTCTTTTATGCTCTGGATGAAAACTATGAAAAGCAACACCCAGCTTCCGGCAGCGGAGCCGACGACCTTCCAGAGAAAATCGTCTTCGAAGTGACGTTCGTCACGATCAATCACTGTCGAGTAAAAGTAAGTTGACAATAACGAGGCGAACACCGACACGACGAGACCGAAGGTCCAATAGGCGCCCCCTAGCTCGTAAGGGTGCCGAAGCTGGGCGATTGCGACAAAGTCGTTGATGAACTTAACCATTAACCTGCGACGAGCGGAGCGAGTCGCATGAAGATTGTTGTTAACGAGTTGGAATTACGTAGTGGCGATATGAGCATCGGCGTTTACACTGGAGCTAATAGCGCAGCTAAATTTCGATCGCAATTGTCGTATTCCCAGCTCGTCGCTTCGCTCCTCGCAGCTTCTCACCTCAGCATGAACGAAATCATGGCATTCTCAACCCCCCCCTCGATCGGTATCCAATAACTGAAGTCAGACATGATCACTTTGAACACCATCATCGCCACAAAGTCGATGCAAACAAACCCAACCAAGTACTTCCACCCGATGAACAAGAGCATTGAACTTGAGAAGCACCTCAGCAAAAGCATGATACTCCCCATTAAAGTCAAACACGAGAACGGGAGGTACCTCTGCTTATCTTTGAGCATCCCATAGAAATCTGGGTTGGCCTTTCTGTTGACTGGATTGGTGTCGAAATCGTAGCACATACTGGCGCTCATGAAGCCCGTGACCAAGCTTCCGGTGACTAAACTGAACACTCTAGCTCTGTTGATCACGCCGGAATTCACGATAACGTAAATCTGCAAGATCGTTCCCGGTATACTCTCGAAGACTATTTCCGCTGCTCGGGTGTACTGCATTTCCAGTTCTCGGGTGAACCTGTGGTAGGCGTCGAGGAGCAGCGAGCGAAGTGAGCCGAGGAGCGAAGCGACGAGTTAGTTTATAATGTTCTTAATATTCTTAAAATTCTTAATGCTCGTCGCTTTGCTCTTCGCAGTGGCAAAATATCGGACTCCCAGCTCGTCGCTTCGCTCCTTGCAGTGCCTCACCTGTGTTGGGCGTCTTGCTTATCTCCGCTGGCAACTCTATAAGCGTCGACGCCGGGCTTGAAGCAGAATACTACGAAGAGTATTTCCCTTAACGCGATGGTCTTGTTTGCGTGATTCTGGACGATGACCACAATACATTGGAAAATTATGTTCAAGCCGATGAAAGCCGTCATAACGATGGCGTATGTGTCAAGGTCGTCGGGCGTTGAAAAGTACTCGTAGACGAGGTAAAGGTCACTAAGCATGTCCAGGACGCTCAGGCTGGCGCCCAGAATCACCCTCATCTTGGTGCCCCACGCGAC
Organism: Triparma laevis f. inornata; assembly: GCA_012489335.1. Classification (NCBI taxonomy): domain Eukaryota; class Bolidophyceae; order Parmales; family Triparmaceae; genus Triparma; species Triparma laevis. Next base: position 10,433 of record BLQM01000027.1, read on the forward strand.
CCGACCCAGCAACCTGCAGCCCACGGTCTCCATCATGGGGCGGAACCAGTCGAACTCGGCGTCAATCTCCTTCAGACAAGGGTAGCGCAGGATCCACTCGTCTACGGCCGCCGTGTAGGTTAAATTTGTGGCGAGCATCTGTGCGAAGTGAAGATTAAGATTGCGGTGTTAGTGTAAACTCTATTCCCCATTACCCATTACCCATACCATATAATCGACTCACCTGAGCAAAACTACGCCCAACCAACCGGCCCTGGTTGGAGCTCATAGCCTTGCACCTCATGTCGCAATTCTCGCTAGGCCTTAAGCGATTGATGACGACGTGGGCCATCATGGGCACCACCCACGGGTAGCTGTCCCGAAGCTGCGACGAGCGTAGAGCGAGGGGCAGCGAGCGAAACGAGCCGAGGAGCGAAGCAACGAGTTAGTTTATAATGTTCTCAATGCTCTTAATGTTCTTAATGCGAGGAGTGGCGAGTGAAGTGAGCCGAGGAGCGAAGCGACGAATTGAACGATTTCATTTGGAATCGTTCCTCGTTGTATTCATGACGCCTTCGTAATCTCGTCGCTCCGCTCCTCGCTAGTTTAGAAGGTTCTTAATGCTCTTAATGCTCTTAATTTTCTTAATTCTCGTCGCTTCGCTCCTCACTGGGCTTCGTCCTCCCACCGCCTCACCTCTTTCATTCCCTGGTATTCAGTGAAGATCAGAACGCTCCTTTGGAATTCGGATCTACTCCAATCTTCGTCCGCCTTGTACTGCTCCATCAAGCGCGCTTCCAAGTAATTGTAATTGGACTTCTGCTCGACGGCGCTGGTGGTGATGAAGAAAGCCTCCCCTAGCCCCAGTCCGTCTTTGACGTCGTACATCTCTAGCCGTCGCTGCTTCAAAAAGTGCGATTGCAAGAAGTAGTTCCAATCCAACATTTCCACGATGAACTTGGAGCTCAGGAACTTGGGGATTATGCCCCCCACGGATGGGTTCACGATGTAGTCGAGCCTCGTCTCGTTGTCGCTGAGCTTGGTCAGCTTCGTGACGGCGGGGTACTTCCCCCTCACGCAGTTGGCCAGCCTCGGCCTGAGGTCGTGTTCCGCGGGCATCGCCACGTGAATGTACACCTCCGGGTTGATCTTCTTCCAAACCGACCAGCCCAGGAAATCTCGGTCCTTGAATCCTCCGCCAAAATGGACGTGGACGTAGTTGAGGCGAGAGTGACTGTTGGGCTCCAAAACGATATCTTGAACTTTGAAGTCGCTAGATTGGAGGTACTTTCGAGTCGTCGTGTTCCAGATGAAGGCGAGGATTTCCTCGGGGCTAGCCCTCACAACACTACTCGCTGACCCAAACGCACCGACGTCCTTCCCGCCCTTGACCCACGCTACCTTTCCCTCGACCAAGGGCGAAGACGTGGTCAGCGGTTTCAGCCCCCTCGTGGTGTCGTTCGTCAGCCCGCTTTCGTTACTCTCAAACATGCCCAAATACGGAATGCCACTGGCAATCATCTTCTCTTCTTCCCAACTGTACGTCTGATTTTCACTGTGAATCGTCTTGAGCGTTTTGTTGAGCAAAAAAGAGTCGATGTCCCGGCTCCGTTCGAACTCCTCCCACAGTTCTTTTCCCGAGCTGCCAACAACCTTTTCAATCAACCGAGAGCCTGTCGAGGACGAAGTCCGAGGAGAGGAGGGGGTGGAGTTAGTATATAGAGTATTTTTAATTTATGTTCGTAAGTTTTTAATGCAAGGAGCGAGAGTAAACATTAATGAGCGGCGCATCCTCGTCGCTCGAGCTCCACATCACATCCTCATCGCTTCGCTCCTCGCGCTCACCCACACTATGCCCAAACCCATTGACACCGGAGAAATTACAAACGACCTTGAAATCAACCTTGGTCTGTGAAATGTCGCCAATGTCACCGGTCGGGGTCAACTTGACCAACAACTGCAGGCTGATGGTCGGAACGTTGTCCCTGGCCTTGCTGTTTCTGAACGAGCTCAGAATTGTAGTCATGTGCGGTCTCAGACTGCTGCTGGTGCCGCTGTTGAGGCTGTTGTTGTCGCTGCTATTCGGCGACATGGGAAGCTGCTGGTTCATGACGACAAACCGCGTTGTTCCGTCTTCGCCTTTCGCCCACGTGTACAGTCCCGAAGTGCAGCAGACGGCCGTGGGATCCGCCCCAATCCTTCCGTGGCTGTTATTGAAGATGAGCGCCACCTTTTTCTCGTTTACTTTTGCTTCTTCTAGTCCTGGTTGATCCTCTGCGACAAACGCAGCGAGTCGCATGAAGATTGCCGTTATTGAGTTAGAATTGCGTGGCAGTGATAGTGGCGTCGATATCTAGACTGGAGCTACAAGCATAATCGAATAACGAACGGAATTAACGCATTATCAGCTCGTCGCTTTGCTCCTCGCAGTTCCTCACCTTTCTCGACATGGTGCTCCATCTCCTCCTTCCAATTCTTCCTCACTCGCTTCCTCAGCTCGGGGTTGTACAGGTACGCTACAATGGCTTCGGGGGAGGCGTCCAACGTGAAGCTTTCGTGCACGTAGAACTCTTCTGCTTTCTGCACGACTTTCGTCTTGACAAACGGGTGGCTGGGGAAATCCCTGGCGCTCCCCGTCTTGTACTGCTTAAACCAGAAGTCTTCGAAATGCTTCTCAAAGCTCTGCACGCCCTTGACTCCCTGCTTGTTCGATTCTAAGATGCGCTTCTGCGTCTCAAGTCTCAACGACTCGTCGACGTCGTCGTCTTTCGTCAGCACCTGCGACGAGCGTAGCGAGGAGCGGAGGAGCGAAGCGACGATGAGTTAGAATTACGTTTTGCGGTGATAGTGGCATCGATATCATGATTGAAGCTACCAGCGCAGACAAACTGTGACCGTAATCGCCGCTTCGCTCCTCGCTGTCGTCGTTCGCTCCTTGCGGCTTCTCACCTCCCTGCTGAACATGACGTTCTCCGCGTGCCTCTCCAAGCTCTCCTTCTCAAACTGGGGATACACGTTTCTCAAAATTCCGAGGCCCACGTTGAACTTCAGATCGACCTTCGCCAAGTACTCAATCTTGCACTTGTTCACTGTCACGCCTTGTCTGTCTGAGCTTTTCGTCTTAACCTTTGTCACTCTAAAGAACCCGATCTTACTCGCCCGATGATTGTTCGTCATTTTCTGTCCGTAATCTACGACGAAGTCTTCGTCCTCGTCAACGGATTCGAAGATGAGGTAGTACACGCCGTTGGAGTCCTTGGGAACCCACTACACACGAGCATGTGTGTTAGAGTCGTTGAGGTTGAGCAGGGTCGAAACCACGAGTTACAAAACCTCTACTCTATTCTTACCTGAGATTTAATGACGAACTCCCTGTTCTTGACAAAGTGGGGTGCGGGATAAATCTGAGCATACTGCTGCGGCGAATTGATGTTCGAATCCAAGCCGGTGGGGGTCAACGGGAGGGTGTAGCAGGCGCTCTTGGCGGTACTCGGCCGATTGAATAAAAATTGAGGCAGGTTGTGAAGCCACGCCAAGGCCTCGCTGCACAGACAGTCAACGGTCGTCTCGGCATAAACTCCGCCCCTCCTACTGTTTATGCACACTCGGACAAACGGACTGACTTGCGTCATTTTCTCCCACTCGCTGTTGAGCTCGATGGAGCCCTTCTTTTCCTGCGACGAACGTAGCGAGTCGCATGAAGATTGGTGTTAACGAGTTAGAATTGCGTAGCAACGAAAGTGGCTTGGGCGTTTAGCATAAAGCTACTAGCGCAGATGTATTACGACCTTAATTGTCGTATTCTCAGCTCGTCGCTTCGCTCCTCGCAGTTTCTTACCTTCAAACCCAGGGCCTCCTCCACGTTCTTGCACCTCGCGAACATTTCGCCCCGCATGAACGTATTGAAATCGAACATTAAATAGTTCGAGGCTTGTTTTCGTTGTTTGTCAGTTGTGGAGGAACGAGGAGAGCTTGCGTTCTCAATCAGCCTGCGACGAGCGTAGCAAGTCGCATGAAGATTTGTGTTTACGAGTTGGAATTGGGTGGGGGCGAAGGCGGCTTGAGCGTTTAGACTAAAGCTACAAGCGTCGCGTCACTCTTCATGGAGACTCATTACGACCGTAATTGTCACATTCCCAGCTCGTCGCTTCGCTCCTCGCTGCTTCTTACCTCGAGTACTCGAGCTTGATGTTCTCCGCCGCCAAGGAATTCTCGTACTTCATTTTCACGTCGTAGAGCCAGTGCAGAACCTCCCCCAACTTCCAGTTCACAGCCCAGCTCGGGACGTAGCCAGAGGCGTGACCGTACAGGATGAAGGTCCACTCGCATGTTTTCTTCGACGTCGGCTTGATGATGTAGCAGCCTCTGGAGATTCCGCTCACGGTGTTGTTGATGCTGGAAATGTAATTGTCCCACGGTCCCTTGAGGCCGGCCTCCTTCGCCTCCGAGAGGGGGCAGAAGGAGTACACGTAGTACGGCTGTTGCGATTTGTTCAGCGAGAAGTTTGAATCCTCTGGGGTAATTACCGACCATACGCCGTAAGTGCAAAAGAGCCGGGGCTTGAAGTTCGCTATCCCCTTTTGGTAGTGGATGCAAACTGCAAGGGAGCGGAGGGGTGAAGGGAAAGGGGGGTTAGAAATGAGAAGTGTCGAGTTGTTGTCTATAACAGCAAAAATGGCGCATCTTCAGCTTCTCACCTTGGCTGCGCCGGCTGGGAAGGTAGAACGCCTTCTTGAACACGTCCCCGAGGTTTCTTCCCGCCTCCATCTTGGAGAAGGAATCAAAAATCCAGAGGTAGGCGAGCAGCTCGTCGGCGGGGATGTCAATAGAGGCCACGGCCTTGCCCCAGGCTGCGGGGAGGGGAGGAACTTGCTTTCGAAACATGTGAATTGGAGAAGTTGTGGCGATGCGCTGGAGGGGGGAGAGGGGGGGGGGTTGCGGGGGGGGGGGGGGTTAGAACGGGAAGTTTATCTCGTTAATATAGAGGCTAACAACACTCTTACCTGCCACTCGTCGTCATCTTGTGTGGGCGATGCCAAGTCGATGCCCTTCTTGATAGTCTCCTCTTCGAACTCATTGAGTTCCGGAGCTTCCGAAATGGATTTCGCAAAGAAATCTATTCTCGCATCGTCCACCTCCTTTTTCCTGGAGAAATCGTGGAAGAAGTGCGTGAAGGGGAGAGAAAAGTTTATGAGGACTTGGAGGGATTTATTTAATGGTAGGGTTGAGGTCTTTGGAGATGAGTCTTTGAACTTGAGCTCAGCCAAGAAATTGCCCGGGGAAGAAGAGGACGGTCTGGAGGACGGTCTAGATGACTTTGGTGATTTGGAACCCCGTCTCGGGGACTTTGACGAACCAACAAACCTCGAAGTAAGTGACCTGATTATCCCCTCGTTCGAGTTGTTCGCTCCGCTAATGCTAAGCCTCCTCGAAACCGAGGATTTCGCGCATTTCATTTGCAGACGAAGAACGCAGGAGGTGCAGCCGTAACCTTCGCGCTCGAGACGGTAAAAACCGCGGAAAGTCACGCGGTCGGGGGGGTCTGGGTGGGTGGGGTCTTGGATTTTTTCGAGCTGTGGGAGAGAGCGTAGCGAGCAGCGAGCAGCAAGCACGAGCGTAGCCAGTGTGTGTTAGAATAAAATGAGTGTTATATGATAGGATTTTGTGACTATTTCAATTTCGTCTCTCACCTCTTCTCTTGCTGCCTCCGGAACGTCGTCCAACCCTTCAACCGCAATAACAACTCCCGTCTCAGTCTCCCTCTTCTTCCACCAATTCAGATACTCCACACTCATGCTCCTCTTCAATTTGCTCTTCTTCGATCTCCACTTAACGTCGCTTTGTAGGTGTGTTATGTTATCGGTGGGTGAGAGGAGGGAAGGGTAGGGGTAGGGTTTATGGGAGGGGAGAAGTTTAGAATTTCGGAGGTGAGGACGGAGAGGGGAGCGTGGGAGATTGTTGAGGCCTCGAAGATTATGGTTTGGTAGTC
>BLQM01000027.1:29562-41323 GCA_012489335.1 Triparma laevis f. inornata
CCCCCACCCCCACAGCTCCAACCTCGCTCCCTGCTCCACCCCTCCCCCTCCCGCCTCTTCTACTTCGACGACGTGAACACCCCCAAACCCTCCACCTCCTCCGTCGACTCCGCCGCCCTAATCTCCTCCATCTCCGACTGGACAAAAACCAACCTCCTCTCCCCCAACTTCTCCAAATCCTCCTCCTCCACCTTCTCCGACGAAGGTGGAGTGAACCTCGACTACAAAATAATCAACTCCACCACCTCCCTAATCGCCCTCTCCTCCCTCTACTCTCACCTCTCCTCCCTCCCCATTAATCCCCCTCCCAACACCTGCACAATGCTAATCTTCTCCCACCCCTTCACCTACGACACCTTCTCCCTAATCGATAAAACCCTCGACTTTTCTCTCCCCCTGTGCAAGGATTTAGAGGGGAAAGTTATCACACATTATCATCCAGGTTTCAAGAACGCGCCGAGGTTGTTGTATGTGGGGAGGCATAGTCCGTATCCTGTTTTTAGTGTTACGGTTAAGAGTGTTGAGGAGGTTCGTGAAAAAGGAGTCTCAGTGACGATGTGGAACTCCGATCAATTCTCTAACACTACTCCTCCCTACATTCGCTCGCTGCGCTCGTTCGCTCGTCGCTTGATCGCAGGGAGAGGATAACATGATCGTTTTTAATGAAGGCATCACCGACGGAGGAGGAGCCGAGATCGGATCTAGAGAAGAATCCCCCAAAAACGAAGGTAAGAACACAAAAAACACCTTTGGTCAATACGAAAAAGGTTTCTAACTCCACTTCTCTCCGTCGCTTCTCCTCTTCCCCCCCCCAGCCCCCGCTGGCTCCACCGGCAAACTCGGCTCCACAACCGCCTCCTTCTCCAACCTCAAAACCTCCATCGAGCACCTCTACAACCGCGCCGCGGCCTCCTCCACCGTCGACTCCCTCAAAGGACCCCCCCAACTCCGAAACGCGAAGGTCAGAATTACCACTAACAATAATGATATTATTGAGGACTGTAAGAACTGGGTTGAAACTACCATTAAAGAGAGTCAAAGAACCGGAGGCGTTCAAAGCTCAAGGGAAGTTCACCATAAAAAAAGGTCGAAGGAGAACACGGCGGAGGCCGGTCGGGTCATACCGGATCCGCTGCAGGTGAAGAACTGCGAGGAGCGAAGCGACGAGCTGGGAATGCGACAATTACGGTCGCAGTTCGTCTGCGCTGGTAGCTTTAGTCTAAACGCGCCAGCCTGTCTCCTCGGTACGCAATTCTAACTCATAAACACCAATCTTCATGCGACTCGCTACGCTCGTCGCAGTACTCGGAGAGCATCAAGAGGTGGACGGTTAGCGAGGGAAAGGTCGCTAGTGACGTTTTCAGCGACTTCTGGAAGGTCGCCGCCAAAGGTGAGATTAGTATTGCATTCGCATTAATCTCACTTAGTTCCTCGTATTAAATTTAACAAACTGAACAAATGCTTTCGTAATTCTAACACACACTATACCACAATACAACAATACACATCACTTCGCTCCTCGCCCAGTCTACGAAGAAGGTCAAAACTCCTCAAAGCAAAAATCCAAAAAGTACAACTCCAACAACTGGCTCGAAAGCCTCGCCTCCTCCGTCTCCAAAACCCAGCCCCCCGCCCACTCCGTAATCTCCACCATGTTCATAACCCCCAACTTCTCCACCTTCAACTCCGAGCAGTACAAGAAATTCGCCGTGAGCATTTCACCAGCGCTTGAAAGGTTAACTGAGGGGAAAATGTTCATCTCGGTCTTTCACCCGGAGTATGTTACGGGGGTTAAAGGGGGAGAGAGTGAGAGGAGGAGAAGCGATTGGCCTATGATTCAAGTATGCTATGAAGCGTAGAGAAGAATATATTGGAACTCTATTAGTTTTTAGGACAGTAAAAGAAGAAAGAACTCTCACCGCACAAGCGCACACACAACATAACGCACACAATTTTTTTAAACACACAAACACAAACAGCACATTACACAAACAAACAACATTAATTTTAAATAGTTGGGATTTAAAGAACAGAGGTTGGGGGGGGGGGTGTTTCAATTTTCCTACGCGTTTAGAATACAATTTAGAGACGAGGAACACGACGAATAAAACAGCACGCGCTCGCGAAATTTAGAATTAAAAATTTGCGCGGTTTACTTTGTTTTCTCCCTCCTCGCCTGCCTCTGCTGTAGCCGACGAGCTCTGGCGTCGTTCTTCTCCTGGGCGATCCTCTCGGCTTCTTCCCTCTGCATTTTCGAGCGGAGGTGGGCGACGACTTTGGACGTTGTATCGTTGTCGTCGTCGTTAACGATGATATTGGAGGGGACTAGCTTAGAGCAATTGTGGAAGACGAAGGCGACAAGCGTTTGAAGCGAGTCCGGAATCGTCATTGATTTTAGTTCTGAGCATCCCCAGAAGGCACTACCCTCTAATACTTGTAGGTTTGTGTGGAGGAGATCGATATTCTCTAGACTGGAGCAACCAGCGAAAGCTTGATGAACAATAAATGTTAACGTCCTCGGGAGAGATACAGTAGTCAAACTCTTGCAGTTACTGAAGGCCCATCGACCGATGCTCTTAATGCCATCGGGGATATCAACAACGACGAGATTGACGGCGTAGAAACAGGCACGCTGTCCGACATTCGTAATATCTAGATGGAAGATCACCCGCGTTACGAGATTCCGCTTCTCCTCTAGGCTATAATTATAATCCATATCATTCCCACCGTGAACAATCATCTCCGTCGCCAGGAGATCAAGAATCCCCTCCTCATTCTCATCTCCCTCGTCTCCTGCTCCCCTCTTCCCACTCATTTCTCGGCTCTCGTGGCCATCATTAGACCCGGAGGCTACATACTTGGACATCGTGATACATAGGTTTCGAGAAATTGACTGCTAACTTTTCTCAGATTTTCTTCTCTCTAATTTTAGTTTCGTCGATTCACCGTCCCACACGCAACCCCAAAGTCTGTTACTCTTTTCACGTACACTCCTACCCCACCAATTCCCCCTCAATCCCATCAATACACACCAAATTCCCCAAAAAATGAATTCCAACCAATCTCCATCCAAACCTCTGAAAGGTTCCGTCCATGAAGAGGAGGAATACGAGGATAAGTGCGTTATCTGCCTCGTGAACGTCCCTGACGTTCAGATGCGCCCCTGCGGCCATTCCATGATTTGCAGGGTCTGCATGCGGGAGCTCATGACCCGATCCGAGCCTTGCCCGATCTGTCGTAAACCGCTCGTTGGGTTTGATGTTGGCGTTTATAGTGGCAGCCTCGGCGAGCGTGGGCTTTGGCCGACGTCGGTGAGGAACATTAGGGAGCTTGCGAGAAACGATGGTTTCAACGAGTACTTCCAAACTATGTTCAACTTGAACATTGAGCCTTTTCTTCGGTGGAAGGAAGTTTTTGACGTTTTGGAGATTGTTTGGGGGAGTGGATGCCATTGTACTTTGAGGGAGTCGAACGAGCAGCAGGTGCTGTCAATTACGAGGTCGAAGGATCTGGTGAAGCTGAAAACATTAGCGAAGCTGTGTAGCATAGAGTTCTTCAACGATCCGTCGCTTTCAGTGGCGGTTTGGAGGAGGATTTTGGAGGTTTTGGAATTGGCGATACCGCCCGTGGAGAAGAAAGTACGCGGAAAGAAGAAGAACGATCCAAGGAAGTTGGAGATTTTGGACGCTTTTTATGAATTGGCGAAGGCGTGTTGTTGTGTTGGGGATTTTGATGATGGGGAGCGATATTTTAAGCGAGCGAATGACGGGTATGAGGAGCAGGTGAGAAACTGCGAGGAGCGAAGCGACGAGCTGGGAATACGATAATTAAGGTCATAGTTCGTCGGCGCTAGAAGCTTTAGTCTAAACGCTCAAGCCGCTTTCATCGCGAAATAATTCTAACCCGTTAACGTAATTTTTCATGTGACTCGCTACGCTCGTCGCAGCTAGGGCGAGACAGTGAGAAAACACTCGAGGCCATGCATGGTTTGATCTGCGCCTCTAAGAAGAGTATAAATGGGAAAATTGAGAAGAAGAAAAGTTTGTTGAAGAGGATGGAGAGGGTGTTGGGAGAGGAGAATGTATTAACTTTAAAAACGCTCAGCGATCTTGGTGATAACTTGAGGTTGAACGAAGAGTATGAGGAGGCGAAGGAAGTTTGGGAGAAGTGCTTGGCTGGGAGGATGAATGTGCTTGGGGGAAATCACAAGGACACGTTGGATACGTTGAATAATTTGGGAATAGTTTATGATGATATGAAGGATTACGAGAAGGCATTGGAGTATTACGAGAGAGCTTTGAAGGGGTGCGAGAGGTTGTTGGGGAAGAACCATCCTGATTCGCTCGACAGCGTGATGAATATCGCGATTGTTTACAAGGTTCAGAAGGACTATGGGAAAGCGGAGGAGCTTTATCAGAGAGCGCTCGAGGGATATGAGGCGCAGTTTGGGAAAGACCACGAAGATACGAAGATGTGTGCTGAAAACTATCGGAACTGTCTTAACGAGAGTGGAAATTGTGCAGCGATGGTGGAGCTCAAAAAGGCGCATCCTAATGTAGATAATTATGACGTTTAAAATCTTCGAATGAAAAATAACAACCTCACTTCACTTTTTCAACAAGCTCACTCTTCGCTTTTCATGAGCTTTCGTTAATGTAAAGTGTAAAGTGTATAGTAAATACTGTTCAAGTTTTGTTTTAATTAAAAGGTTGTGCCTTGCTCCGCCAAAATTACATGTAAAAAGAACCTCGGCGCTCCATCTCTCGCACGACCTTCTCGTCGAATTTTGGCTCGCCCTCTTGCGCTCCTGAAGGCGCTATCTTCGCCGTCACGCTTCCCCTCCTCACAGCATCAACTCCGCGAGCAATCAACGCTGGCACCGAACTATTCCTCCTTCCCTTTTGTCCCACAGCCGCGACCTCCACGTCCGAGCCTTCTCTAGTCCCTTCCTCCCCTCTTCGCCTCTCCTCAGTCTCGTCGATAGCGATTTTCTTCGGAATCATTTCCTTCGGCAAGCTCAACTTCCAACGGTCCACAAACCAGTCCGGTTTTTCTTCCTCCCACCTTTCCCACCCGGCATTGACCCACGCGTCGACCTTGTCTTCAATCGGCTTCCAGTACGATCCATGTCTCTTAAAAACTTGCGACTTTGTGAAGTCGTCTCCGTTCAAGAAAAAGTTTCTCAAAGTCTGTCCTCCGGTCTCGGTCGAGAAGAACGTTCTTATGTATTCCCTGTTGATTGACCAAAAGAACAATCCCAGTAAGCAGATTAAGCTTACCCCAAGACCAAGACCAAACTTATTCATGTAGTTTGACGTCGTCGGTGAAAATGATCCTTCTGACAAGATCAAAACGGATACCAATCCGACTATTGGAATGAACAGGTTCACAGTGTAGTAGAGCCCACCAACTTCGTAGGGGTGGCGGTAGTGAACGCAGCCTGTGAAGTCAACGATGAATTTTATAATAACTCGTATCAAGAAGGAAAGAAATAAGCCAATCAACCCGTCAACCTTAAGCCAGTGGCGAAATTCTCCAGCAACCGTCTTCTGCCCCAAAAATAAGACCTTGTCGCCTAAAAGATAAAGAAGGGCAAACATCGGATTGATATATCCGAGGCCAACTACAAGAATACTGTTCACGAGAACCTGGACTGAGGAAATCGCAATCAAGGTTAAGAATAGCACGACTCTCTTCCTGTTCCCGTCTGGAAAATATCCGTAGAACTCCGGGTTAAAGGCGCGCTTCTTGGGATTAGTGTCGAAATCGTAAGAAATCGTAGCGCTAACGAAACCGGTGGTTAGGGTCGACACTATGAGAGACACGTACGCTGTCGATGATATTTTCCCTCCGGTTTCGATCTTGTTTAACATAGCGCTAAGTTGAATGAGAATGGCAGGTATTCTCTCGGTGAAAATCTCAACGCATTTGGACCATATCATCGCCATTGTAGGGTCCAAAAGCGTATCCGTTTCTTGCTCAGCTCCGCTCGCAACCATATAGGCGTCCCACGGCGTCTATGAAGGAACTTCTCGACCGAATCATTGACCGTTGCGGCGACTCTTTTCGCCTTGGAAAGCTTGTCAACGATATCCATCGAGATGGCGACAATATTCTTCTCGCCCACCGTTAAAGGTGGGGCATTGGGTATCTTCTTTATGAGGCCTTCCTTCCTCCTCGCATCGATGACGCCCTCCTTTTTGAAGCGCTTGTAAAAGAGAGAAGCTATTTTAGAAAATATTTCATTGGCTTTCGCGCCCTCGCCGCCACTGAAGCCGTTTTTCTTCATAGCGCCCGCCGGGCTAGTAGCGATACCGCTGAGCCCGGTACCAACACCAACACCAGTTGTCCGGCGTTGGATAACTGTAGTATCGGTTTTACCGACTTCGTCAACCTTGACCTGAGCTGAGAACGTGAACGACGTCTGCGATGAGCGTAGCGAGTCGCATGAAGATTGGTGTTAACGAGTTAGAATTGTATAGCGGTGATAGAGGCGTCGATATCTAGACTGGAGCTACCATGCAGCCGAGATAACGAACGAAATTAATGCATTTCGCAGTTTCTCACCTGGTCGAAAGGGAGTTTTTGAAGGAGTATAGTCCCGTTTTTGAGTAGAAGTCGGAGATTCTTAGTGGCGGACGCGTGTGGGTCGGGAGGAAGTGTCGTCACAAGTTCAGAAGGGTTAGGACGGGTTAGAGAAAAATGTATGAATTGAATGATTGTTTATTAGATCTTACCTTGTTCCTCGACAGAAGCGACGTTGATTCTAATCTCGTCGCCATCCCTCTCAACTTGTAAACAAAGGAGAAGATCGCACGACGTCTTCGTCTTGTCGACCATAAAGCTCCAGTATACGACGATGATGTCGTCCTCGGCCTTGACGACTTTGAAATAGTAGCTTGCTGTCTGTGGTATGGTCGCTCATGATGGCCGAGAGCAACTTCTTCGGCTCTTCCTGGATCTTGGCGCTAAAGCTGCAGCTGGTGGTGGTGATGCTTTTGCTCAGAACGTCGTTCTCGCCTACAATCACGGTGTCGTCTTCGGGGTCGAGGGGCCTAGTTGCGGCCTCCTCTTTCTCCATGCCAAGCTTGGACAGGAGGACGTCTTTCTCTTTGGTGAGTTCCGAGATGACGGACGCGAACTTCTGCTTGGTTTTATTCTGCGACGAGCGTAACGTATGGATTAAGAAAGTTAGGTTTCGTATATAAGGAAGTAAGCGCCCTCGCATCGTAAATGTTGTGCCCCCCCATGATCCTCACCTTGTCATGCATCTCGGCGAGCAGACGAGCAAGCAACTCCTCTTTTGAGAAATTCTGTAGCGTAGATTGGTTCGGTTTGGGCAGGTTCCCAAATTCAATGGGAATGGGGCCGGTAGGTGGCGCGAGAAGACCTTGGCTGTCAGGGGAGCTCATGCTGGGGTGGGAGCAGATGGTGGGCAGGGCGGGCAGCAATGGGGCAGGGGTTAGACGATGCAATACATCTTTTTCGCGATAGATACGATATCGTAACTTACTTCGAATCAGTAATACCTTGAATATCCTCGATTGCTTCTTAAAACAAGCTCTATAGATGTTAATAAAAAGGCCTGATATCTTTGCTTTTGATGGCAATATATATTCAGCTCACAGCAATCAGCAAACTTTGTTAGGGCAGGGGCATTTACGTGCCTCCATCTGTTCTCGAAAAGAAGTCAACTCTGCCTACGTATTAATGGGTAAAAATGGCGCCTCCCTTTCCTGAAACGTGCATCTCCAACGTTCCATTCATCACAACACCAAACGAAAAAACAAAAAAACGAGTTTTGCTCAACAAAAACATACTTTTAGCTTGGTTTTCCTCCCCTTATCACAACAAATTCTTCACACCACTTCCAACCCCACTACTCGTCCCCTCCCTCAGCAGCAACCTTGGCCTCCTCCGCCTCGGCCTCCACCTCCTTTACGACGACGTCAATGTCCTCCTCCTTCATCGTCTCGCTAATACTTCCTCCCAACGTTCCCTCCTTCGAAGTCACCACGCAGATCTCCATGTTCTTGGCTCCCGAGTCGACGACCTCCAAAAGGGCGCGCACTGCGAGCTTGACGCACGCGGCCTGGTCCATGTCAGCCTCGTAGTTCTTCTCCAGAAACTCCCTCATGCTCTTATCGTTCCTTCCTCCAATAGCGTTCGCTTTCCAACTCGAGTACGTTCCAGCGGGATCGGTCAAGTACAACTGGGGCTTCCCCCCGCTGAACCCGGCCATCATCGTCGAAATTCCGAAGGGGCGGACTCCGCCTCTCTGGGTGTACCTCTGCTGCGTGCGGGCGATGTAACGGGCTACGTACTCGATCGACGGAGCATCCTCGCACGTCAAACGGTACGACTGACACTCCATCCTCGCCTTATCAATCAACACTCTCGCGTCAGCCGTCAAACCGGCGAAACCGAGAGTCACGTTCTCGTCTACGCTCGCGATCTTGCGGATGGTGCGGGGGTCTTGGAGTTTAGCGATGGCGCGTTTTTCTACGGCGAGGACGCAGCAGCCGGGGCCGCGGACGCCGACGACGGAGGAACCGCGCTTGACGGCCTCCATGGCGTACTCGACTTGGAAGAGGTGACCGTCGGGGGAGAAGACGGTGATGGCACGGTCGTAGCTGGGGAGGATGGGGAGGATGGGGAGGGAGGGGAGGAATTGGTGGGGATTGTGGGGGTTAGGGGAATTTTTTAGGGATATCGGGGGGAATTGGAGCGGTTCGGGGGGATTAATTTCGGGTCAATAAACTAAGCGCGCCGGAATCTAACGGAATTGGTATAAAATTTGAAGCGCTCTGATCAATTTTCGCGAAGAGACTCCGGACGATCGTGAGGCCAATTGAAGTTTCTCCAGATCTTTCCGTGTTTGAAATGGGGATGATCAGCTGATCAGGACGCAGATGAAGCCGGTGACCATTCCAAGACTTTACCTCATAGTTCTACAATGAAATCAAACTCAATCCAAAATCCAAATTTCTCATTCCAGCCATTTTCCACTGTCTCGTCTCCACAGACAACCACGTACGTCCACACGTCGTATAAGTCTCATCCCGCACCTATGCATCTGAATACCCCCATGACGCCGCCTCTCCCGTCTTCCTGACACGATGAACACTAAGTTCGCCTCCGTGCGTTTGAGTTTAGAAAGCGTGAACTAAACCAAGGCAAAAAAATCACCATTAAACGCGATCACTATCAACAACGTTCGTTCGTACGCACCCATCCGGGCATCATCGACGCAATCTTTACAACGTCCCCCTCCTAATCCCCGCCCTCCACCCCCCACCGCTGCCCTCACCACTCCCCCCCGCCCGCGTTTAATATTTTATCTGCCCAATCCCCCACCTAACCCCTCCCCCCTCCCCCCCACAGCAATAACCATGTCCGACATAAAACTAACCAACACAACCTCCTCCGCCGAAGTCCGCGAGCTCACCCGCCTCGAGCGTATCGGCGCCCACTCCCACATCCGCGGCCTCGGCCTCGACGACTCCCTCGAGCCCCGCGACGTCTCCATGGGCATGGTAGGCCAGCAGGCTGCTAGAAGGGCTACTGGGATTGTTTTTAAGATGATTAATGAGGGGAAGATTAGTGGGAGGGCAATCCTACTTGCTGGTAGGCCTGGAACTGGCAAGACTGCTATTGCGATGGGTTTGGCGCAGGCTCTTGGGGAGGATACTCCTTTTACGACTATCGCTGGATCAGAGATTTTCTCGCTTGAGATGAGTAAGACTGAGGCTCTTACGCAGGCTTTTAGGAGGTCTATCGGCGTGAGGATTATGGAGGAGAGTGAGATCATTGAGGGTGAAGTCGTTGAGATTCAGGTTGACACTCCTGCTGGAGGAGGGGAGAAGACGGGGAGGCTCACGCTGTGCACTACGGAGATGGAGACCGTGTATGACTTGGGAGCGAAGATGATCGAGGCCTTGACCAAGGAGAAGGTCACCGCGGGAGACGTCATCACTATCGACAAGGCCAGCGGCCGCATTAACAAGCTCGGAAGGAGTTTCACTAGGAGCAGGTAAGAGAAGGGGTTGGCGAGTTTCATCGTTTCGTTAACATTAACCATATCTAACACGGCTCGCTTCGCTCGCCAATTTTTCAGGGACTACGACGCCACCGGCGCCCAGACCCGCTTCGTCCAGTGCCCCGAGGGAGAGGTAAGAAGCTGTGAGGAGCGAAGCGACGTGTTGAGCGGGCTGACTTATTCTCCTCGTTTTCGAAATCTCCACCTCTAACACGGCTCGCTTCGCTCGCCGCTCCCCCCCACCCCCGTCGCAGCTTCAGAAGAGGAAGGAGGTCGTCCACGTCGTGTCCCTCCACGAGATCGATGTGATCAACTCCCGGCAGCAGGGCTTCCTCGCCTTGTTCGCGGGAGATACCGGAGAGATCAAGAGCGAGGTCAGGGAGCAGATTGACCAGAAGGTTGCCGAGTGGCGCGAGGAGGTGAGAAACTGTGAGGAGCGAACGACAACACACACACAGCGAGGAGCGAAGCGACGAGTTAAATCTTGTGGTATTGGGTCACTCCGCTCCTCGTTTACGCTATCTCCACCACTAACACGCCCCCTCCTATGGCGCCTTGCTCGCGCTCGCTTCGCTCGCCGCTCGCAGGGCAAGGCCACCATCGTCCCCGGAGTCCTGTTCATTGACGAGGTGCACATGCTCGACATGGAGTGCTTCTCCTGGCTCAACCGCGCCCTCGAGAGCGACATGGCCCCCGTCTTGGTCATCGCCACCAACCGTGGAATCGCCAAGATCAGGGGCACCAACTACAAGTCCCCCCACGGTATCCCCATCGATTTGCTCGACAGGCTCATGATCATATCCACCAGCCCCTACACCGAGGCGGAGACCAAGAAGATCCTCATCATTCGCTGCGAAGAGGAGGACGTAGGTGAGACACAACGCGAGGAGCGATATCCCTACCATCGCTGCGCATTTCTAACAAATCAACTCCAACTTTCACGACAGAAATGGCGGAGGACGCCCTCGACCTCCTCACCCGCATCGCCATGGAGACCTCCCTGCGATACGCCATCCACATGATCATCGCCGCCAGCCTCTGCGCCGCGAAGCGCAAGGCCCCCGAGGTCCAGATCGAGGACATCAAGCGCGTCTACTCCCTCTTCGTCGATGTCAAGAGGAGCACCCAGTTCCTCATGGAGTACCAGAAGGAGTTCATGTTCAACGAGCTCGACAATGGGGACGATGAAGAAGATGAGGACGACTCGGACGATGAGGAGGAGGACATGGAGGAGGACGAGGACGACGGCATGGACGAGTAAAGAGTGGAAACGGAAGGAAGAAAAGAAAAAGAGGCCGCAGGTTTTTGCTAGAGCTAATAATACGAAGTCTGTCACATACAAAATGGGCTTAAATTTTATTCGCACCCCCAACGATCATAGGCTTCATATCAAACGCCGTCTTCCCCCCCCCTCTTATATCCGAGACGCTCAGTTCCCTGGTTTGATCACCCCCACCCCCAGTCATGTAATTCGGCGCTGACTTTGAAGCAACGTGTTGAGATGTTCTACGTTCAATAGAAATGAATGAATCAGGACGACGATTCCATCTCATGAAGAGGTTAGGGTTCGCTGCATTGAAGCGGGAGATGGCTTCGAAGAGCAATTTCTTTCTCTTCTTTTTGCGCTTGTAGACGATATAGGCGCAGGGGGCGGTGAATATTACGGTACCCATGCCGTAAAAGACGGCTTGGTCAAGGGTTTTTGGTCGGGCTGGTTTGAGG